>JAWQFY010000162.1:0-49097 GCA_037055185.1 Capillidium rhysosporum | reverse complement strand
AAATTATTATCTAAGTTTTTTTCTTTTTAAATATTAAATTCTAAATAAATAAATAAATAAATTTTTTTTTATATAATTAAAATAATTTATACAATTTTATTTAATTTATTTTAACTTGCTAACTTTTAATATATAAAATATTTTTTACTTTATTATATAAAATACTATATTAATTATTATATAAAAAATATTTAATTATATAAAAATTTATTAATATTATTTTTAGCTTAAAATAAATAGTAAAGTTTTATTTATTATAAAATTAAATTATTAAAAATATATTTTAAAAGTTAGTTATTTAACCAAAAAGTTTATTTTTATTATTTAATTACTTAATATTAAGTTATTTTTAACTTTAATACTAATAATTAATAAATATTTTATTAGTTTTTTTTATAAAATAACTTTTTTAAGTAAAAATTCTAATTTAATATAATTTTTATTAAATAAAATTTTCAATTTAAGGTAAATTTAATTATTAGTTGGATTAATATTAATAAGTTTTAAGTTTTTATCTATTTTTTAAGGCTATTTTTATACTATATTAAGTTATTTTAAAAATAATTAAATCTAATATAGAATTTAAACTATAATTAATATACTTAATAATAAAATGGTTTAGTAAAATAAAAACTTTAGTTTTAAATTTATATAGCTTTTTTTTACTATAATATTTTCTTTTATTTTTAAAAGTACTATATATATAATATTTAGTTTTTAGTATAATATGTAATATTTGGTCTTTAGTATAATATTAGTAACAATCTTTATATTATATAATATAAAATACTATAATGCAAAAGTGATAGTAAATACAAGTATTTGTATAAAAAAGTTAGTAAATAGTGATAGAGTAAGATTAACTTTATTATTAATTATAGAAGTAATAAATATAAAATCCTAATAAAAAATATAAGCAAGTAAAATTAGTAGTAAAATTGATATATATTTGTATATAGTTTAGATTCTAAAAAGCTATAGCTATGAAAATTATAAACTATTTAGTAGTAAAAAGGTAACTAAATTTAATGTATAGGATTTATAAAAGAAGATAAAAATATTTATAATTAAAATAGCCTTTATATTTCCAATAAAATAGAAAAATAAAAATAAATAAAAAATGAAAAATAAATAAAAATATTTTAGTATAATATAGTATAGTTAGCTTTATAAGTAATTTAGTATAATTTAAAGTTATTTTATAAAAAATTAAATTGTTAGCTATTATAATTTATTGTATATTAATGAGATAAAATTTTTTATTAATTAGTATTGATAGCTATATTAAACTTGTTTTAAAATATTAAACTTATAAATTTTTTAAGTATAAATAATAATATAATTTTTTTTTCTTTATTTAAAATTTTATTAAGTGCTTAAAATATTTTATATAAAGTTATTAAAAATAAAATTAGTAATTTTATTATATAAATTTAAAATAATAAAAATAAAAAATAAACAATTAAATAGGTTTAGAAAAAAAATAATTAAAATAGTTATAAAATTAGTAATTTATAAAGTTGCTAAATAATAGAATATTATATAATACTAGTAGTAAGTTTTATATTATGTAATATAAAATACTATAATATAAAGATAGTAATAAATTATTATACTTAGCTAATATCTTATAAAGTAGTAATTCTAGGAGAAGATAAAGAGTTTTATTTAAATAATAAGCTAAATAACCTATATAAAAACAAGTATTAATAGTTAAATATATATATATTTGGAATAACTGCATTAAAAAAGTAGAAAAATAAGAAATTTAATAAAGCTAATAGTATTAAACTAAGAAAAAAAATAAGTAAAAGGTAGAAAAAGGCTAAAAAGATTTATTTATTAGAAGATGTGATATCCGGTCTTTGGTGTGACACTAGTAGCAATCTTTATATTATGTGGTACAAAATACCACAATGCAAAAGTGGCAATGAATATGAACATTTGTACAAAGAAGTTAGTAAATGGCAATGGAGTGAGATTGACTTCATTATCAATTATAGAAGCGATAAATGTGAATACCCAGTAAGCAATATGGGCAAGTGAAATCGGCAGAGATTTGGTAGCAAAATTGATATGTGTTTGTATATAGTTTAGGTTACAAGTAGTGATGGCTGCAATAACTGCAAACCAACCGGTAGCAAAGAGGCAACTAAATCCAACGTATAGGATTTGGACAAGGAGACGAGGGCATCCGCAATTTCAAATGGCCTCTACATTTCCAATGAAATAGAAAAATAAAAATAAAACAAAAACAAAAAACAAATAAGAATGTCTTACTATAGCATGGCAATGTCAGCTTTGTGAGAGATTTGGTAAGTTTGACGTATTTTTATGAAGATTTGAGTCAATGGTAGTTGTGATTTGTTGTATGTTGATGAGGTAAAGTTTTTTGTTGTTTAGTGCTTATGGCTGTACTAGACTTGTTTTTTAAGACATTGAACTTGTAAGTTCTTGAGTGAGAATAATGGAACAAAGAGTTATTCTTTGTTCCAATTTTCAATTAAATTGTCAAGATTTGTTAAGTAAATTGTTGAGATAAATTTGTGTAATTTTATTATCTGAGAATAGAAGAAAAAAGGTGATAAAATCAAATAAGCTTAGGAAATGAAGGTAAAATGATGAGAATAATTATTAAGTTAGCAACTTATAAAGTTGCTGAGTGACAGAACATCACAAAAAACTAATTAGCTAAAAAGCTATTTTAATAAAGGTAGAAAAAATAAAATAGGTAGGTAAATAGGTAAGAAAGTTAGACAAAATATTAAAAAATAGTTTATTTTTTTAAAAGTTTATTTAACTTTTTTAACAATAATAAAATAACTTAGATATAATATTTTAATCTAAATTTTTATATTTTATAAAAGTTTTTTTTTTAAATAATTTAGTTAAAGCATTTATATTTTAAAAGAAAAAAAAGAAAAAAGAAAAAGACTTATAAAAGAAAAAAATATATTAATATATAGTAATATTCTATACCAAATATTTAATATATATTATTATTTATTTTTATTCTAGTATTAATTCCTTATACTTTTAAAATTTATGATTTGGTTCTTAAGAAAAAATATAAAATATATGCTTAAGTTAAAATTTAAACTTATATCTTTGCTATAACATCTAGTTTTTGGTATAATATTAGTAGCAATTTTTACATTATATAGTACAAAATACTATAATATAAAAGTAGTAGCAAATATGAGTATTTTTATAAAAAAGTTAGCAAATAGCAATGGAGTAAAATTAACTTTATTATTAATTATAGTAGTAACAAATATAAATATTTAGTAAGTAATATAGATAAGCAAAATTGATATATATTTGTAAGTAATTTATATTATAAATAGTAATAGCTATAAGAACTACAAACTATCTAGTAGTAAAAAGATAACTAAATTTAATGTATAAAATTTATAAAATGAGATAAGGGTGTCCATAATTTTGAACAGCCTTTATATTTTTAATAAAACAGAAAAATAAAATTAAAACAAAAACAAAAAACAAAAAAAAATGTTTTACTATAGTATAGCAATATTAGCTTTATAAGCAATTTGGTATATTTGAAGTAGTTTTATAAAAATTTAAGCTTTAGCTATTATTATATATTATATAATAATAAGATAAAATTTTTTATTGATTAATACTGGCAGCTATGCTAAATTTGTTTTTAGATAATAGACTTATAAAGTTCTTAAGTAAAAATAATGGAATAAAAAATATTTTTTTGTTTAAAGTTTTGATTAAATTATTAAGATTTATTATATAAAGTTATCAAAATAAATTCATATAATTTTTTTATTTAAAATAGAAAAAAAATGATAAAAATCAAATAAGCTTGGTAAAAAAAGGTAAAAAATAATAAGAATAATTATTAAGTTAGTAATTTATAAAGTTACTAAGTAATAAAATATTATATTTGCAATTTAAACTTAGGCTATAACTATTAAGTTATAAGACTTTTAGTATTATATATAGTAGATTATATATATATCTATAAAATTATTAAGTTGTAAAAAAGTAGAGAAAAAAATAAAGTATAAGTAGTAAATTTATAAATAGAAAATATAGTTTAGTTTTATTAAAGTATCTATTTTTTATTAAGTAGTATATAAATTATAGTTTTATTAATATAAATATAAATATTTATATAAAAAAGTTAGTAAATAGCAACAAAGTAAAATTAATTTTATTATTAATTATAGTAGTAATAAATATAAATATCTAGTAAGCAATATAAATAGGTAAAATTAGTAGTAATTTAATAGTAAAATTAATATATATATTTATAAGTAGTTTAAGTTATAGGTAGTAATAGCTATAAGAATTATAAACTAACTAATAGTAAAAAAATAACTAAATTTAATATATAGGATTATAAAAGAAAACAAAATTATTTATAATTTTAAATAATTTTTACATCTTTAATAAAATAGAAAAATAAAATAAATAAAAAATCTTACTATTATATAATTAAGGCAGCTTTATAAATAATTTTGTATAATTTAAAATAGTTTTATAAAAATTTAAATTATTAACTATTATAATTTATTATATATCAGTAAGATAAAGTTTTTTATTAATTAGTATTAGTAACTTTACTAAACTTATTTTTGGATATTAAACTTATAAGTTTTTAAGTAAAAATAATGAAATAAAAAATATTTATTTATTTAAAATTTTGATTAAATTATTGAAATTTATTATATAAAGTTGTTAAAATAAAATTAAAGAAAATAATAATAAAAATCAAATAAGTTTTAAAAAAAAGATAAAAAAATAATTAAATAAATAATTTATAAAGTTATTAAATAATAGAATATTATAATATAAAGTTTAACATTATTAAAATTTAATATTATTAAAATTTAACATTAATGATATATTAGCAGTTAGGATAATTAATAAATTTAATGTTTTTATTAAATAATTAATCTATAGTAAATATTTAATTAAAATTTAAAAAACATTTTTTATAAAAAAAAATGTTACTATTTTAATAAAAGTATTTAATAAAGTTTTAATAGCTAGTTTAAATATTTAATAAATAATAATTATATAATTTTTAAATTTATCCATCTTTAAAAAAAATTTAATAAATAATATATCTTTAGCTATAAATTAGCTTTTATTCTTATAAACTATATTTTATTTAAATTAATTTATATTTTATATTTTGAAAAAAGTATTTTAAATTTTTCTAATATAAAATTGATAAGTTAAAAAATATATTTATTATTATTAATTTTTTTAATTATATTATAAATTTTAATTAAATATTTTCCTTTTTTATTAGAATTTTTATATAAATTTATTAACTTTTATTCTAAAATTTTATATTAATTTACTTTAAATTCTGTTAGTATAAAATTAATAAGTTTAAAAATATATTTATTATTACTAATTTTTTAAATTATATTATAAATTTTAGTTAAATAATTTTCTTTTTTATTAGAATTTTTATATAAATTTATTAACTTTTATTTTAAAATTTTATATTAATTTATTTTAAATTTTTCTAAAAGTTTTTGAAATGCTTTAAAAATTCTAACTTTTAAATATTTTAATAATTTTAACTTTTTTAAATTATTAATTTGATAGATTTAAAATTAAAGATTTTATTAGAAAATTTTCTTTTTTAATTAAATTTTAAGTAATAATTATTATAAAAGTATATATTAAATCTATATTAGCTTCTAAATTTAAAGAAAAAAAATTAGATATTTTACTATTAATACTATTATAATAGTTATTAAAAGATATTTTAATTTAAATTATTTGAAAATTTAAAAAATAAATTACTTTAAAGAAATTTAAATACTTAAAGTAATATATAATTTTTAAAAATTCAGTTTTTAACTTAAAACTTAATGTTTTAAATAATCATTGAATAATTAAAAAGTTAATTTTTATTAAAAATGTAATTATTATCTAAAAATTAGTTAAAAATATTAAGCTTATAATAAATTACCTAATTACTTAGTTTTTAGGACTTAACTTTATTTAGTTTTTAGAATATAACTCTAATAATAAATTATCTAATTACTTAGTTTTACAATAAAAATATAGTTTTTAAGATTTAACTCTACTATAAACTGGCTCTTAGTTTATTTTAGATTAGTTAAAAAAGATTGGTTGATATATTAGATTAAACTTATCTAATTAGCACTTATTTAATCCATTACATTATTATTACCATCAGTTTAGTAAATTTCTTAAAATCACATTACTTTCAAACTATAAAATTATAATGCCAACTACTTAACGTTAAGCTAAATTATCAATACTATTAAACTACAACTCCGCAATAAGTACAAAAGCAACTGACGCAATTTATCATTAAAACTTAACTACTAAAAGCATCAAGCATAAATCTCAAAAACTTAAAATGCTACAAATAACAGAACAATAATAATAAAAACTACCAAACAGTCAGCCAGTTGATTTAATATTAAACAACCCTACGGACCTCAAAGAAAGATTTGAGATAAGTAACCTGGTAAGCACAAATACCGAACACAGCCAATACTTGGAACAAAGTCCACCACCATAGTCTAGAATCGGTAGTTTCCGAAGCTAACAAAAAACCAATAAATGATCGAAACTAAATCAAATACAATTACCTCTTTTATGGTTAAAGTTTCTAGCTATAGAACCAGCAAATTGAGATTCGATCTTGTTAATATAATCTTCAAGTTTAGTTATCTCTTCGTCAATACCTACCTGCTCTGCATCTGCTTACGTAAAAAGTTAAATGTTAAGTAAAAAAATTAAATAGTAAGTACCTTTTTTAGGATCTGGATTATGTTTGACGATGTTAAGGTTGAATGAAACCTTTTTAGATATAACTTGATTACCGAAACAGTATTTATGGGGGCCTGGGTTAGAAGCGTTGTACGAGTAGTAGGCGTCCTTACGTCCAGGTGTAGATTGTAACATCACACCGAACGGGTTATACAACTACAACCAAACAAAAAATAATTATGTTAAAAGGTAAAATATGAGTGTTAAAAAATACTTTGAAATCTACGAGTAAGTCACCACCATCTAACACATCGTAAGAAAGTAACATCATATCGTGTTGCAATAAATCCGCGTAAAAACATTCCTCAGTACTAGGGGATATCTCGATAGTGTAACTTGATAGTAAAGTCGGTAATAAAAACAAAAGTACACTTAAATTAAGTATAGTTCGTAAAGTTGACTTGAACATAGTTTATTAAAGCTTCCTTTATCAATTTAAAATATAGGATATGTTGGCTTGTTGATATAAATTTAAGATACCTTTAAATATCTAAGAACTTTTTGTTATTGATTATAATCAAGTTCCTTACGTTTACCAAAAGTATTGGTCAAATTTTACTAGTCAATCAATTTAATCCAAACTTTTTATTAAACAAGTTGGTTTAAGTTTAGAAATGGATTCAACCAATGGATAGAATTTTATTACTTAATGAGTAACTTTTATTGATCTAAAATATTTAAGTTGTAATCGATGGAATACGTAGTCTCATAAAACAAAAGTCAAAATCAAAAAAATATTTAACGAGTATATTACATCTTTATAAAAATTAAAAGAATGAGTGATCCGAACGGTTGGTCTTTAATAGAAAGTGATCCTGGTAAACTTAAAAGCTATATTTCTTAAATTATAACAACTAATATACTATTTATAAGGTGTATTTACTGAACTTATAAGTGAACTGGGATTTAAAAATTTACAAGTGGAAGAGATAATAGATCTAAGTCCTGAAAGTATATGTCAATTTGGGTAACCATATACCCCTTCAATTTTTAATATTAATTTTATTTTAAACCAGTAAAGTATACGGGTTGATATTTCTATTTAAATACGATGCCAAGATGCAGAAGAAATATTTCGAAGATATGAAAGATAAACAAGTCGAAAATACCGATTTATATTTTGCAAAACAAGTTGTTACCAATGCCTGTGCAACGCAAGCCATCCTATCGATTTTATTGAATATAGAGGAAATGGAGTTACCTTCAAGTATGGTTGAACTAAAAAGCTTTTCGAGTGAATTACCTCCCGAAGTAAACTTTTTTTAATAACGGGTATTCATGCATGAATATTTTATAATTTTAGTTTAGAGGGGAAGTTATAGGTTCAGATGAAAATATTAGAAAAGCTCATAACTCGTTTTCAAGGTATTTATTTTAAAAATAATTACTTGGATTTTAATAAGCGTGGAGTTAATAGTGCTACCGAGTTTTTAAGTGAGAGATTAAGTGATAAGTTTAAAGGTCAGAAAGAGGACCCGTTCCATTTTATATCTTATGTGCCGTTTAAAGATGGGTGTTACGAGATGGACGGATTACAACAATGTCCTATTAACTTGGGTAAAAATCTTAGCTACTTTCCAAATTTACCAACATCAATTTTTAGGCTCTACAAAAGATACCGATTGGATTGAATTAGCAGTAGAGAATATCAACCGACGTATAACTTCGTAATACTTTTTTATAACCTCCAAACATTTATTAATTAAAAGTTGATCATTTAGTTATGTTGGTAACGAGTTAAGATTTAGTGTGATGTCGGTTGTTGAATCGCCAATAAACTCACTTCAGGCACGTATCCAACAACTTGAAGCTTCTAATAACTCGGAAAGTGATCCTACCGAACTCATGTTGCTTAACGACCAGTTAGATCACCTTAAACAGAACCAAGAGGTACAACAGGTAAAAGTTAATTTTAAAATACTAGTTACTTAATAGTTACTTTTTTCGTAGTTAAATAATAAGATCAAACGGCATAACTACCTCCCTTTCATCTTCAATTTGTTGGGTGAATTAGCTGAAAGTGGGAAATTAGGGCCAGCATTATTAGATCCTAAAAATAGGGAGTCATTGAATGATCAGAATTCTTAGCTACTTATCAGTTTTTATATATTAAACCTATATTTAAAAATAACATCTATATTTATATTTGTATAAAGAATTATTGGTTGAACATTTATTAATTATTTAAGAAAATAATATAATCATTAAAATTGTATCTATTTATTTGATTAAAAGGCTAAATTTAGTAGTATCTATTTATTTGTTAAATTGTTGGTAATAGTTAGATTATATATTATAAAGCCAAATGGAGCACTTTTTATAAAATCTGTAATATGTATTCAAAAATAATAGCTGTACTCTACAATAACAGTACAAATTTGTAGTACTAAACTTTTAAAAAGATAAAGTAAATTTAGTTAACTAACTAGTAGTTAAGCTTATATTACTTATAATAAAGCTAAATATATATAATATAAACTTTTAAAAATTTTAATTTTAGATTAGTTATATGCTTATAATTACTTTGAAGCACTTTAAAACTGAATTAAATATAAAAAACATAATAAAATTACAGCTAAATTATAAACTACTTATTTTAAATTTTTTTTTTTAGTATTAGTTTTAAAATACTTTAAAAAAACAAATTTTCTAACTTATTTTTAAAAAAAAATTTTTTTAAGTATAATATTTAAATATAATATATTTTAAAAATTTAATAAAAGGTTTAAAATTAATAAATTTAAGCTATTTTATTATAAAACTTTAAAATATTCTTAGTTAATATATATTAAAATAAGTAGTATAAATAAAATTTAAATTTTATTAAAAGTATATTTAATTATAAATTTTAACTAATAATATAATATTTTATATATATATTATAAAAAGTAATACCTTTATTAAAAATAATTTAATATTGTGAAAAATATTTAAATTTTAAACTTAAAATAGTATAAAATATTTAATTTTATTTTTTGCTATACTAAATTATTTTTAATAATTAAATATACTTTTAATAAAATTTAAAATTTTTTATTATAAAAAATTAGATATAGTATTTATTTTAATATATAATGCTTAAATAATATTATAAAATTTGAAAGATCTTTTATTAAGCTATTAAAATAGATTAAATTTTGAGTATTATACTTAAATATATACATTTTTAAAAAATTTTGTTTAAAAATTTGTTTATATAAAGTACTTTAACATAAATAAATTTAATATTTTAAAAATTTTAAAAATAGTAATACTAAATTTTTAAAAATTTCAAAGCTAACTTTAGAAAAATATTTTTTAAAACATAAAAATTTAATAAA
This sequence comes from Capillidium rhysosporum, assembly GCA_037055185.1. Taxonomy (NCBI): domain Eukaryota; kingdom Fungi; phylum Entomophthoromycota; class Entomophthoromycetes; order Entomophthorales; family Capillidiaceae; genus Capillidium; species Capillidium rhysosporum. Next base: position 38,976 of record JAWQFY010000162.1, on the reverse strand, counting down.
AATTTTTAAGTTAATTATAAACTTATTGACTTTTTTACACTGTCTAATTTTGGAATACTTAAAATGTTTAAAAATATATATGTATTTTAAGCTTAAACTACTATTTTATAGGTAAATTATATTAAATTTTTATTTGTTTCAGTATTTATATTATATAGTTGAAGGTGCTTTAATATATTTATACTTATAGAATTAAATAGATTAAATTTTACTATTGTAAACCATCTTAATTTATTTATATTTAACTAAATTACTTTTAACTATACTGATTTTTAAAGTTTTTTTTAAAGTTTTTGCCTTAAAAATAACACTGCTTTACAACCAACTCAACTACATATAAATTTTTTATATCTTTTTATTATGTATTTTAATAAGTTAAGTATAAAAATAAATGGATTGGTAAAAGTTGATCCATAAATAGCAACTATTTGAAATATATTGTTATTTTATTTGATGGTTGCAAATAATTTACATCAAAAATACAACTTGTTTTCTAAATTAAAGTGAACCTTTTTATTGTAGTTGGATGGAAAGTCCAAGAATATATTTTGTTATATTAAACTGAAAGTTTTGTAGGTTATAACAAACTATTTTCCTTTTGTATAAAAATTGAATTAGGTTTATATGAATTTAAATGTTGTATCAATTTATAAATATAAGCAGACACGATAATTTAGTAGCTTTAATATTAGATTTAAAATACTACTGCTTGTTATGTCAATAAAACCGAGCTCAAAATTTTATTAAATACTTAAATTGATAGGCAACTCATCCAATAACTTTCTAAACTGAATGCGTTTGTTCTCCTGTTCCCTAACTAAATTTAAATCCAACTTATTCTCTAAGATGTACGTTTCGGGTTTAGGTACGATATCCGGCCTCTTCGGTTTGTACAGAAGGGTGCCCGTTCTACTTTGGTAGCTGGGATCAGTTGCATTGTTAACTTTAAGTTTAAGATCCTTAAGTTTTATTATAGCTTGATCGAAACTTAAGTCGTAGATGGTTTTCTGTACCGTTGTTAAGGTTTCCACGTCAGTACGGTTAAACGTAAAGGATCTAGAATCTCTGCCGCTAGTCCTAGTTTGCACTATATTCCTAGGATACTCGGGGTATTTGTAACAGTATCTCGAGTTAGTTTGACCAGTTCCAATTTTCAAAGCTGATTCTACTCCACCGTTGTAGCCATATAGTTCATCATCTTCACTAGCACCACTTTTACCGGGGTAAGCCCTACCTTCGTAAGCCGCATCTCTATTCCTACGCGCCCATTTGTCCCACAGCAGATCGAGGAATGCGTGATGTAGGTAGAATATGGGGTCGTTGGGTGATATGTGCCTCCCAAAGTCATAATCACCACCTATGTTAGTGTGTACGTCGGCATGTACTTCTTCCAACTCGAAACAGAACCGCGAGTACCGTCTGTTATTCAACATTGCATTTACCTCATCCAAAGATGCAAACGGACTTGCACTTTTACCACGATTAAACTGCCGACTTACAAAATGGCGATTTGGAAAGCTTAGTTCGGTATTCTTAAAAGCGCCACTGTCTAAAACGTAGTCCCTGTTCCGGTTTCCATTACCACCCAAGTATGTCTCGCTTAACACTACACTGTTGTGCGGTCGGTCCGAATCCAAAGTCCAGTCCCAATACGGTAAAGTTACTCTACTATCGTACTTCTGCAGCTCTTCCTCGTAGTCACGGATAAATCTACGGTGCCACGGTAGAAAGGCTGGGGTACCGTGGATCTCCTTTTCCTCACGCGCCGCGTTACGATGTTGTCTTGACATTTTTTCCCACACCGTATACCGGTTTGGATCGATACCTTTATGTAAACTCTTTACCGCTTTTACGTACCGATTAAATTCGGTCTCGGTTAGTTCACGGATCTCCTTACGGAGCCAAGGTGTAGTACAGGATGCGAAGATCGAGTTAGTAGTTAAAAGTAGGGGTACGAGGTACTGGTAAGTTCGCATTTTTTAGTGATGTAAAAGGCAATACTTTGTACTATAAGCCTTAGCTATCCATTTTATAGTAAAGTAAATCTACTTTATCTTCTTTGATAGCTGATTTTCACTAATTTCCAAATTAATACTTTCCTTTTTCAGAATTAAAATCCCGATAAAAATTTTAAAATTTAAAAGTATGCAACTTAATTTTATTTAATCTATTTTTATCAGTTGATTTACAGTTTTAAATCATACACTTTTCGAATAAATATTTTTGCCTAGATTAGCAGGTAGCAAATATAGTGTAATAAGATTTATACTATTAGGATAAAATCGACTAATATAAAGATTCTTTAGTTGCTAAATGAGAAGGGTAGATATTAATACAGTACGTAATGGATCACTAGAATAGGTAGTCATAAATCAGTATTTTAAAGTATGTCTGCCCATATTATAATTGAGGATAGATAGGAAGATAAATGCTATTTAATTAACTAGTTGTAAGTGTTAATTTGAAAATAAATCAATATCTTATACTAATATAGTAAGTTGTTTAGATAATATTAAGTTAACTTAATATACAAATAAATAAATTACAAAATATTAAATTTAATAATATTATATACATTTATATAGTGTTTATATATAAAATTAGCTAATTTAAAATAAAATAGTAAGAAGTTCACAATAGAAAATTTTTATAAATTAAAATATGCTTTTCTTAATCCTTCTTAATTTAAATTCTAAAGTACTTAGCTTTTAAATTTTAAAAGTAAGTATTAATAAAGAATTCATGTTTTTTATCTATATTATAAAGTATGTTTACCTATTTAAAACTTAATAATAATTTATTTTTTAAAATATATATATATTAATATATATATTAATTTATAAAAAATAAATAATCTTAGTATAAAAATAAAAATTTATAATAAGTACCTTTTCCATTTTCTTCTTATTTATTAAAATTTATAGCCTTTATACTTTTATACATTTTATAAAAGTTTTATGCTATATTTAATAATTAAGAGTATATATTATTTTCTTTTCTAAAACTAGAACTTTATTTTTAAATATATAAGTTAGTTACTAAGCTTAATAAACTTTTTTTTAAATAAAATAGTATATAATTTAACTACAATATTATATTTAATAATAACATTATTTTATTTTTTTATTTTTAACTTTTTACTATAATAGCTATATAATTTAAACAAAAATAATTACTATATTTTTTATTACTAAGCTTTTAATAGCTTTGATTTATAATATTTTTTAATTAAGAAATTATTTTACTTTAATTTTTTTTTATATTTTACTTAAATTAGTAATATTAATTAAAATATAATTAAAATATAATTAAAACTCTACTATTTATTTATTTTTCTAATTTACTTATATTTTTTTAACTTTATATTTTATTTTCAATTTTTTAACTCTTACTAAGTAAATATTAAACTTTTTTCTCTTATAAGTAAATTAGTATTTATTTAATAGCATTTTACATTTTTTACAGCTTTTATTTTACTATATTTAAAAATTAAGCTTTTAAATAATAGTTCTAAAAATAGAAAAAATATTTATTTAAATAAAAACTAAATAATTAGTATAAAAGTAAATTTAAAAAAGCTAAGTAGTAAAGTTTAAAAACTATATAATAAAAAACAAAGTTAGATTAAAAATAAAATAAAATAATAATAAAGACTAAAATAAAAATATATATAAGTTATTATATTTAGCTAATTATGCCTTAAACTACAAACTTTAAATATTAAACCTTTAATATTTAATAGTAAAGCTTATCAATATATTAGTAAATATACTAAAAATATAGTTTTTAAGTAAAAATTAGTATTATAAATAGTAATTCTTATATTATTATATTTATAAATTTTAAATTAATGCTATTTATATACTTTTTTAAATTTTAAAATAAAAAATATAGCTAATAATAAATTTAAATTATTTATTATAATTAATTTTAAATTAATTAAAATTTTTATTTTAAGTTTACTAAATTAATTAAAATTAGTAATTTTATTATAATTATATTTTTATTTTTTATAAATATAATATAATACTTTTATTACTAATATTATATTTACAAAAATAAATTTATATAATTATTTAAACTTTTTAATAATATTTTTAAAGTAAAATAACCTAATTTAATAAGTTTTATTATATTATATAATATTTTTATTTTATTTCTTTTTTAGATTTTAACTATATTTTTAAGTTAATTTAAATATGCTACTTAAAATATATCTATTTTACTTAGCTTGTTTTATAAAAACTATTTAAGTTTAATTATGTATTTATTAGCTAAATAAGCTATTAATAATCTAATTAAACTATATAAACTATATTTTTAGTAATATATTTATATTTTTAATATAAAAGATTTTTATAGTATTTTAATATAGCTATTAATATATTTATACTTTATATATAGTTAAGTAATTTTGTAATTATTACTACTATTTTTATAATAATAGTTTAAAGTTAGTTTAATTATTATAAAATTAAGGCGTTTATAACTAATAGTTTTTTATTTAAAGCTAATATAAAAATTTTAAAAAATATTAAACTAAATTTATATACTATAATATTAATTATAGCTTTTTAATTCTTTAAACTTATTTAGCTTAAATTTTCTAATATAATTTTATTTAACTTATACTTTTTTAATAATTATATATTTTAATAAATATTAAAAGTATATACATAATATAGTAATATTATACTTTATAATCTTTAATATTTATTTTAAATATAGCTTAATATAATTATATACTAAAGTTTTTAAATTTAAGTTTAGTTTAAAATTTAATAAATTTTTTTTATTACTTAATTTTTATTTTATTTTTTAATATTATAGTAGTTAAATTTAGTTAAATAATTATAATTTAAATATACATTTATATAAATATATATTAACTATCATATATATAAGCTTTATGATTTATAAGTTAAAATAAAACATAAAGTATAATGGCTTAAAAAGAAGAAAACTAAAAAATATTAAAAATGTAAAATTTAAGTAAAATGCAAATATTATTAAAAGAACTAAAATAATAATAAAGCTACAAAAATTAAAAAAAATAAAATAAATTAGTAGGAAGTAATATACTTTTGAGAAAAGCTTAAAATTAAAAAATTACATTGAAAATATTTACTTTAAGATTTCCAAATAAAGATTTTGGAAAAGTAGGCAGTTAAAGTAGCAGTAATTTATAGTTTTATAAATAGTACTGTATAAAGGCAGTTATTTTTAACAAATTTAATTTATATTAGATAAAATATATAAATATAGTCTTTAGTATTAGTATATAAAAGTATATAATTAATGTGAAAGACTATATCTGTTGTAAGAGAGATAAAATCTAGAAGAAACTTAATATTATTTCTATATAATAGAAAAGTGGAGTACTAGTTTCTATCTGATAGAATGATATGTAAGTGCAAGGAGTATTTCTGAGATAGATAGTTATAAGCCCTTGAAAGAGAACTAAACATGGGTTAGAAACTAGAAAAGAAAGCTAGTTACAGAAACTAAGTAGTTTTCATTATTTACATTATCAAATTTTCCTATAATGTTGGGATGTAAATTAGTTAATAAATATTACTAGCGTTTTATAAAGCATACTAAAAGTTAAACATTTAAAAATTAAAATTAAACACAATATAGGTAATTTATAATATCCATCGAGCAGATTTTTAGCTATTCGATTTGAAAATAAGAATTGTTTTCTTTCGATAATAGTTGCTCACATATGTATGGATTTTATTTGAATTAAACTTTAAATTAAAAATATAATGTAGTTTATACAAATTTGAACCTTAATTTCCAAAATTAATTAATTAGTTGAAAGGAAAAGTAAATGGTGCGAAAAATAAAATAAAAGTTTGAAAAGCTAGGAAACGATATTGATACAATCCAAACTGCTATAAACTAGCATAATCATTGTATACTTCGGAATAAATAGTATCTATTAAATAGGAGAACTGTAGACAAAAGCCCGTCACTTAATCAAAGATGTGCTATAAGTACAACGAGTAGTTCGTAGCATTACTAAAATATTTAGAAAGTTGTCAAGTTTACATATAGCTGATACCATTTAATCTCTGAAAGACTGATAGGTTTATAGCAAAAGATAAAATTTAAAAAAAGATGGTACAGATACATAAACAATTATTAAAAATAGTTTGAATTGTAAAAACTTGTAACGATAAAATTGTTAAGTAGTATAATTTTTATCGTATAAAACCGAATTTATTGGAATTAATTAACTTAAGATATAAACTACCAAAAATTTAGTAAATACCCTGATAAAATAAATTAGTTAAAGAACGTACAGCTGTTTTAGGGTTAGAAAAATCATTGTCTTTCCGTCTGTTGGTTATAATTTTCGGATTAGGTTTGTTGGTAGCATCCAGCAACTCATCTTTAACTTGGGGCAAATCGTTACTAAAAATTTTGGCTAGTTTCGAGGATGCTCTGGAGAGTAAATTTAACACACCAAATTTTTCATTTAATCGATGGAAAACTTGTTGGATTTTTTCATTTTGCGTAGTGGGTTCCTGATTAGTTTTAACTTCATCGCTGGCGCCCTTAACTACTGATTTGGCTTTCTTATTGGTGTGAGATGAAGTGAGATGATCATCATCATGTTTAATTACATCATCCTTTTTCAGAGATTTAGCTTTCTTGTTGGTATGAGGTGTAACGAGATGGTCATCATTATGGTTCAGAACGACTTCTAGTTTCTTAGATTTTTTGATAGGTTTATTTTTTGAGAAGATTTCATCATCAGCGTCAGCCAAATAAGCTGATTTCTTTGAAAATTTTTTAACGAAGCCTGAGGCATGTCCAACCAGATAACTTTTCTTGTTATTCTTCTGCTGCTTCTCGATCCAACTTTTGTAAGAAGCCACCCTAATAAACCCATCAGGTTTCTTATTCTTTAACTCACACTCTACCTCACCGAAAGAGACTAAACCGACTTGAATGTAATCTTCGCCTTGCTTATAAGCTAATGGACCACCTGAATCACCGTTACATATCGATTGTTTTTTGTTAACTGATAATGTGCACAAAGAATGTGATAAATCAATCGGTTCGTTCTTCCAGCCTTCGGTACACTCTTTTCTGGATATAGCTTTCAAACTAGCCTTTTGAAGTATCGGTGGCATAACACCTTTCTTGTAATCAGATAAGCCCCATCCGGCGGCGGTCAAAACTGGTAAATTAGCATCTTCGTCCTGTTCGTTATCAGCTAATTTGACAAAAGCTACTTCGATATCTTCAGGGATAGGGTTCTTCAAAATCCATACCGCTACGTCATTACTTAAATTCTGTTCATCGTACTTGGGATGGTTAATCATCTTGGATAGTACAGTGGTAAATCCTTTCTCTTCATCCGACGATTTGGTAAGGTTATGTCGGTGTACACTTACCATTATATCTTCCGGTTTACCCGAAGAACAGTGAGCAGCCGTCAACACAGTTTTACGGTCTAACAGACTGCCACCACAGAAATGACCGTCCTTCTCAGTCGAAGCTGTCACTATGTAAGGTAAACTGTAAGGTTTAGCGTTCCAGCCGTTGATCACACGTTTTTGAGCGCTTACACTCAATAGTAAAAGTAAAGCAAAGTTGATTATTAATGCAGTAGATTTCATTAAAGTAAAAGATTATAGTTGAATATGACATTTTTTAAAGTTTATACTTATATATTTCGAACAATCAATATATTAAAATTTTATATTTCAATTAGTTTTATTTATTTTATACTAGCTATTGAATATAATAGTTCTATAATTGGTTAAACCTTCGAGACTAATAAATTTATCTTGAGGCAGTTTGAATCGGAACATTTAATGCTTTGTTCGTACGTGTTCCTTAGGATCAGAAATTGTTCCAACTGTATAAAAACAAACTAACTGTTGTTATATTTATCATCTCATGAATATTTGAGTTTTTGACTTTTAACTACAGATAGGTTTGGAAATAAATAAAAAACAATATTTTCAATTGGAAAATTTTAGAATTATTTAGAATTTATTTACTTGGATATATAGAATTTAGAAGTTAGAAATTTTTTAGAACAAAATTTGAAATTTAAGGTTTATTTTTTTAATTTTTGGAAGCTTAAGGCTTAAGGAGTTAATATATTAAATTTAAAATATATATAAATAGAGCATAAAAAATTAATAAATATCTTAAAAATGTTAAGCTAAATTACTAATATAGTTCTTATTGAATAAATTTTAATTGGATTTAACTAAATAAATTAAATGAATAACAGGTTTTACAATTTGAAATATATTTTATTTATTTAAATTATTTAACTAAAAAATTAATTAATTAAATGGTATATATTATACTTATTGTAAAAAACTAGGTATTGGAAGTTTAGTATATATATTATTATTAATTTGATATAATAATAAAATCTGATTATATTTTAAGATTATATATATATATTATATTAAAAAGGTATATAACAATTAAATAGTAATAAAAATAGCAAAACTCTTTTATTTAACTTTTCTAAATATTTATAATTTTTATTAGGCTTTAATATATGCATTTTATATTATTACAGTAACAGTTTTATATTTAATTAAATGGAATTAATATTTTCAGTTTATTTTTTAACAATATATATATATTTTAAAATATTAAATATTAATAATTAACTTACATATAGATTTTAATTTTAAATATATATTTAAAAACTAATTTTTAATTAGTTTTAGCTATATTTTTTATTACTTTTTTTTATTAGTAATTAAAAGTACTTTAATGATTTTATCTATTAAAAAGTATATTTATTTTATAAATATCCAAAAATATTTAAAAAAGGTAAAAATTTTAATTTAAAAAACTTATATATAATATAAATATAAATTATATATATAACTTATTATATTTAAAATTCTTTAAATTTAATAATTTTATTTATTATATAAAGTTAGATATTAAAATAGTATAAAGTAAATATATTAAATAGAAAAAATTTAATATATGCAATTAAGTAAATATTTATTTGCTAATATTAAATTTTAACTTATATAAAAACTTTATATTATAATTTTATTAAAAATAATATATATATTAATTGATTTTTATTTTAAAAATAATAAAAATTTCAGTTATTTTAGTATTTTTTCTTTAGTTTTCTACTTTAAATTTTGCTAATTTTCTTTATTTTTATTTTTCTTTTACTTTACTTTTTTTTTATATTTAGTAATTTACTTTATTTTTTAAAAGGTTGATATAAAATAAATATTAAAAATTTTAATTTTAATTTTTTTTAAAAGTATTTAAAAAATATAATACTAAAAATAATAAAACTATTTTTATAATAATAATAATAAAATTTATATTTAGTATTTAATTTGTTATTTTTAGTAAAATTTTTAATAACCTTTTAAATTAAGTTTAATTATTTATATAAAAAATAAAATCTAATAATTAAAAAATTTATAGTTAAATTAAAATTAACTAAAACAAAATAAAATAAAATAAAATAAAGTAATTTAATTATTAATTACTTTAAAAAATATATATATTTTTAATTACTAACTTTTTGAACTTAGTTTTAGTAATTTTATACTTTATTTAACTATATTTTATTATTTTTACTTATAGTTAATTTAATATATAAACTAACATTTTTTAATTTTGTTTTATTTGCTTATTTAGTTTTATTTTATATAAAATTAAATATATAATTATATAAATAAATTATTTTTATTATATTTAAAAATTTAAAAAAATAAAATATTAATATAAAGTTAATAAACTTTATACTAAAGATAAATTAAAAAATTCTAATATTTAGCAAATTAAAGTTTATTTTAAAAAAATATTAAAATTTATAAACTATAATATTATAATAGCAATAATATATACTTTTAATATTTATTAAAATATATTAATATAAAAAAAGATTATTTTTAGAAAAGAAAATATTAATAACTTTAAATAAACTTAAAGTAAAACTTAATAATTTTTTAAACTTAAAAAGTATATTTAGTAGTAAAGTATATAAATATAGAAAATATTAACTTTATTTATTTTTAATATTATATATATTTGCTTAAATAAGTAAATAAATATATATTAAAATCTAAATTTTATAATAATTTGCTCTAGCTATAATATTATTAAATTAAAAATTTTACTATATTTTACTATTTTATAATAAATTAAATCTAAACTTTTATATTTTAATATTATAATATATTTTATTATATCTATTAATCTTATTATAACTTTTTATAACTTTATTTTAAAAATTAATTTTAAAATATATATTAAATTAAAAAAATATAAGCTTTTTAAAAAAAAATTAAAAATGTTTTAATTTAATATAAGTTTATATAAATTTTTAATAATAAAATCTATTAAAAATAAAAGCTTATTATTATTAATATAATTAAAAAAATATAAAAATAAATATTTTATTAAATATAAGTCTAGTATTCATTTAAACTTTTAGTTATAAAATTAGAAAAAATTATTATAAAGCTAAAAAGATAAATATTAAATGTTATATTAAAAGTTACTAATAAATTTAATAATTTAGCTATTATTATTAATTATATTAAAATATTAAATAAAAATATATTTTTAATACTATTTTTATTTTTTTTAAATTCTACTTTTTTACTATATTTATTAATTATAAAAATTGATATATTTAAATAATTTAAATAATTTAAAATACAATATTTAAAAAATTAATAAAAACTATTAATTATAAAATTTTAGCTACTTTTATTAAATTATTAATATATTTTAATTTTTTCTGTATAGTTAAATATTTTTAAATAAAAAATTTATAAATACTTAACAATATTTTATAAAATTTTAATACTATTTAATATTATTTTCTAATCTATTTTAATTAAAAAATTAAAAATTTTATAAGTAAATTCTTTTTTATTAAATATTATTAAATATTAAAAAAATTAAGTTAGTAAATACTTTTTAATATAACATTTCATTACTTAATAACTTTATAAGTTACTGATTTAATAATTATTCTCATTATTCTTTTACTTTTTTTTCTAAGCTTAATTGATTTTCATCACTTTTTACTTATTTTCAGATAACAAAATTATACAAATTCATTTTAACAACTTTATATAACAAATTTTAATGATTTAATTAAAAATTTAAATAAAGAAATATTTTTTATTCTGTTATTCTTACTCAAAAACTTTACAAGTTTAGCATTTAAAAACAAGTTTAGTACAGCTACCAGTGCTAATTAATAAAAAAATTTATCTCATTAACATATATCAAATTATAATAGCTAACAACTTAAAGTTATGCAAAATTTCTTTAAATATATTAAATTGCTTATTAAGCCAACATTGCCTTGCTATAGTAAAACATTCTTATTCATTTATTATTTTTGTTTTATTTTTATTTCTCTGTTTTATTAAAATGTAAAGGCTGTTTGAAATTATAAATACTCTTGTCTTCTCTTACAAATCCTATATATAGGATTTAGTTATTTTTTTGCTACTAGATAAATTTTGGTTCTTGCAGCCATTACTACCTATAACTTAGACCATTTATAAACATATGTTGATTTTACTACCAAATTACTGCCAATCTTGCTTATCTATATTACTTACTAGACATTTATATTTATTGCTATTATAATCAATAATGAAGTCAATTTTACTTTGTTGCTATTTACTAACTTCTTTATACAAATGCTTATATTTGCTGCTACTTTTGCATTATAATATTTTGTTCTGCATAATGTAAAGATTGCTATTAGTATCATACTAAAAACTGGATATCACAGTTAATATCTATAAATATAATATATAAATTAATAATATTTTACTTTTTAGTTATTATAAAAATATAGCTTATATACTTTTTATAGTCTAAATTTTAAATTAATTAAAATTTTCTAAATTATTAAGTAAAGCTTAATAATAATACTATAATAATATTTATAACTTTTATAATACTTTTTATACTTTATAAAAAAATAAAATGTTAATAATTTATAAAATTTATTAAAAATATTTAGCTTTATAAAATTTACTAATATATTTAAGCTAAAAAACTTATAAATAATAATTATATACATTAGCTTTTAACTATAATTTATTACTTTATTAATATAATCAAAATTTATAAATTAGAACTTAAATATATAAAAGTTATTAATTAAAGTAAAAATATATTTTATAAATAATTTTTTTAATAGTATTTAGTAAAATTTATTAAATTTTATATGGTTTTTATTATATTAAAAGATAAATAAATAATATTTAGTTATTTAATATTTATTAAATTTAATTAATAAATACTTTATAATTTAATTTTTAAAAAGCTATAAAAAAAGTAAGGTAAAACTTTATAAATATACTTATATATACTATATTTTTTATATTTAAAAAAATATTAATATTAAATAATTATTTTTAATTTTTTAAAATTTATTATACTATTATACTATTTTATTATATTTAGTTATAAAATATTAAAATTATTATTATAAATATATAAAATACTTATATTAGCCAATATTTAAAATTGTTTAAAAAGCTTTATTTTATTAATATATATCAACTATTTATAAAATTATATTATATATTACCAAAATAAATATAATAAATTAGAAATATATTTCTTATATTAATTTAATGATAAAAATAAATATATTTATAGAAATAATATTAAAATTTTTTATTAATTTTAATAAGTATATTATTTAATTTAAAAATTCTTCAATTTTAAAATATAAATTATTAAAAAACATTAATAAAAGTAAGCTACTAATAAAATTAAAACAAGTTATTATAAATCTTAATTATATTTTTTTATTATCTATATTTTATTTTAAGTAAATTTATTAAACTGATATAAACTACTTTAAAAGTAGCTGCTATCTAATATATTTTGATAAAATATAATAATTAGTTAATATTAATTTATACTAAAAACAAATATATGTGTTTTTAAAGCATATAATATATAAAATAAGTATTTTTTATATACTTTAACTTATGTTTTAGCTATATATTTTAAATAACAGCATAATTGGTATAACCTCAATATATATATATATTTGGTTTTAAGTGGTTTGGGTTGGAAGATTTATATTACCTTTTCTGAACTATACTTATTTCATTAAGTAGTTATTCCAATTTTTAAAAAAAAGTAATGTGCTGATATATGACACTATTAGCAAATTTGTTGATATATAGTTATTTAGTAAATTTATAATTTCTACACTCTTTTTTATCAAGCCTTTAAAGCATGTCATACTTTAAATTTGTTCGAAAGTAGATTGTATCTATACAAAATTTAGATTAAAGCTAGCTAAAAATTAATGTCAAATTTATTCGAAAATAATTAAAAATTTATTGTTGAAACATATATGCTAATTACACTTGGAAAGCTTCGTTGGCTTCATCAGCTTTACTCCTGTAAGTTACATCCGGGAATGGAGGAGATATCAAAGCATCGTATAACAGAACGCCTACAATAGCTCCTACTATAGGTCCAACTATAGGAACCCAGAAATAGTAATCGTGTGCTGTGAAAGGAGCGGTACCCCAACCAGCAACCATGGTGAAAATTCTAGGGCCTAGATCACGAGCTGGGTTTAGAGCAAAACCAGTTAACCAACCAGTAGACATACCGATTACCGAAAGAACGCCACCTACTGATATGGGAGCTAACCAAGTAGGGGTTTCATGTCTAGGATCGGTTATACCTAATATACCTATAAGTAGAAGAGCAGTACTTATAATTTCGCATATTAATGCAGCGTAATTGGGGGTATAGGGGCTAGGGTAAGTGGCAAAGATACCAGCAGTAGTAAACTTTCCTTCGGTCTGTCGGGTACCAGAATCATACGCTATTATAGCTGGAAAGTTAGTTGCCATGACTAATGCCGCACCAACAAAAGCACCTAACATTTGTGAAGCTATGTATCCCGGTACTTTACTGATTGGAAAGTTACGTAGTAGAGTGTTAGCTATAGTTATAGCTGGGTTAAGATGTGCTCCCGATACGGGACCCGTCACATATACGGCAAACGCTAAAGCTAATCCGTACCCAATATTTATAGTGAGGTAAGCTGATCCGACTGCCGATGGGTTTAAAACCGCTTGAGCTACAGTACCATCCCCTATCAAAACTAGAATTAAAGTACCAAGAAATTCAGCTAAATAATCACGAATGTAGTACTGTGCTTTAGTATACCCTACCGACTTTATCCTATTAATCTCTACTGTAGATACGCTAGCTTCATATTCGTTACCTAGCAAAATTGGGTTGCTTCGAGGTCCGTACACTTCGTTCCTAATGTTGGATAAGTAATTATTACTACTCTTATTAGTGTTGTACGTTTGGCCATCCACTCCCTCCCCGAACATTGCGATTAAATTTCGATCTGCTTGTTGTGCGTTTGTAGCATCCATATTAATTTATAATCTAAATTTTTTTTGCAATAATGCAATCGTTGCTAATTTATAATCGAATGATAACTATTTATACCTCATTCTTCCCTTTACAACAAATATATTTTAGGTATATAAGACTGCCGTATCTACTACTTTTAGTGCTGTACCTTAAACGTGGAGGTCAACCGTTTCTTATTCTTACAAATATACGATTAGGTATAGAAACACCTTAAACTATTTTATATATACAAAAGTAAACTAAAACAGCGTGTTTTCTAATTGTTTTTGTAAAATGTACACTGAGCTAGAAGAGTTTTTAAGTTTCCTTTCAACTTAAATCGAAACTTACTCCTATTCTTTACAACTTTTATACACACCGTTTACATTTATTTCTACTTAATACTTCGTCACTATTTATATAATTGTTTAATATTTTAAATATGTTTTATTGAAATGGTTAATTTATTCTTATACTACGCTATCGTTCATATAAGTTCTGAAAATTTTACTATTGTAATTCAATGCATGTTTCGGTCAATAGAAATATATTTTTCCGATTACATTTAAACTTTATTTTGTAAAAGTATGTTAATTTTTTGTTAATGCAGAATTTACATACGAAGCTGATACTATTTATTATTATATTAAATATAAGAAAAATTATAAATGTAATTTTCAAATCTGATATTAACAAATTTTATTTTATAAAGCTACTGTAACTCTTGTTCTATTTGACAGAATATAGTTTTATTATGAGTATATTAAACTGAATAAGTTTAAAAATAAGAATGTAGTACAGTAGGTCTATTCTTCGCTTATATAGGTGTATCTATGTGTTAAATACATCATCACTATACAATTTCATTATGACTACGTTCATACTTTTATAAAAAAACTAATTAGGATAAAAATATCAAGGAATTGATAAAGTAGTATTTAACTTTATATAAAGCTAATATATAAATAATAATCTCACCCAATAAACTAATTTAGATTCAGGGGCTTAGCATCTGTTCCCACATTAACTTCCTAACCGAGTACTAAACGGACGTTTTAAGTAAAGTGTTAGTAGGTATAACTGGAGATTCGTTTGTTTTATAATTGGGGTATACAGGTAATTGATCGAAACGGTATAGTAAATTTATTTGAAACTATCGGTTTATCAAAGAATTTAAAAATCATTAAGCGTTCGTATTTTGAAAAATGGTAAAAATTATAGCGACGATCAATTAGCAGATTAAACGTACCATTATATAATACGCACCAAAATTTTAAGGAAGTACTACCCGTCTTAAGTGAAATACAACGTATTGAAACTATTTAATTAATTAGTAAATTAAATCAAATGTTGGAACCCTCAGTCAATTTACAAACGACCTAAAATTGGATTTACGCTAAGATATTTTGAGCATAGTATTCAACTCCTTAAAACTAAAAATGTTGGGGGTACTCGAATTTTAATGCATCAGTACACTATAAATATGTATATGGAAAAGCTTACTTTCACAAAAATTAACTAATATTACTAACAAAACTAAATAACATCTAAACTAATCGAATTTTAACAAGTTATGGCAGAAGAAAATTACGTACAGAACCCGGTTCCAAGCCAGAGTTACGACGCTATATTGGGAGAAGAGTTTAATCGTACTAGGTTAACCGGTTACGCCAACTTCCAATACCAATATAGAGAGTATTTCGGTGAATTTATTGGTACCTTAATTTTGGTATCAGTGGGCTGTGGTTCAGTAGCTCAAGCTGTGTTGAACCCAGCAGCCAAAGGTTCAGCTTACTTGACCGTCAATTTAGGCTTTGCATTCGCTTTGATGTTCGGTATATTTGTATCAGCACCTATCTCGGGAGCGCATCTCAATCCAGCAATTACTTTTGCAAACGCTTTGTTACGTAAATTCCCTTGTAATAAAGTACCAGGCTACATTCTAGCTCAAACTTTAGGTGGTTTTGTAGGTGCTTACTTAGTTTTCTTAACTAATTACCCAGCCTTCACTAAATTGGATGGTGGTGTACGACATACTATCGGTGAGTTGGCTACCGCCGGTATCTTTGCTACCTTTTCAGCCGATTACGTTTCGTTCTGGCAAGCTTTCGTCATCGAAATTATTGGTACAGCATACTTAGTCTTAGGTATCCTAGGTATCACCGATTCACGTCACGGTACCCCAGCTTGGATTGCTCCTTTTGCTATCGGCGGTGTTTTAGGTTCGATCGGTATGACTCTAGGTTGGTTAACTGGGTTCGCTTTAAACCCTGCTCGTGATTTGGGTCCTAGGTTATTTTTATTGATTGCCGGTTGGGGTACTGAACCTTTTACTCATCTTGATTACTATTTCTTAGTACCTACTTTCGCTCCTTTCTTCGGTGCTTATTTGGGTATCTTAGCTTACGATACTTTAGTTGGTCAACCTTTACCTCCTCTTTCTGAAACCGAGCTTTAAAATATTCTATTTTAATTACTTAAATAAATATATGTATACATAATTTTTACTTTTATATAATTTCACTTTTTAGTCTATATTCTTTATCTTAATATTACCAACTTACATAATATGTACTTTTATTTCATCTATATTATAACAAATCCAAATGTTTTTTGCCAATTAGATATATTTTTAAATTTATACATTTATTAGGATATGTATACATAAAAACTTTAACTAATAAAGTAAATTAAAAAATCTATAATGGTATAAAGTACAAATTTAGTTTCAGTTTGTAAATATACATATAGTCTGTTGTGGTGTCTCAACCGACCTATATCAGTACTCGATGTGAAATTGGTCTAGAACTCTCAAACAGATTCCTCTTCAGAATTACGTAATCTCCTTGAACAAAAATGGCGGTTTACTCATCAGGAGACGCGTCATCGATGTAAGCCCATTTCTAACAATCCAATAAAATAAAGTATACCTATAATAAGAAAAATATACATTTATTTAAAAAACTTACATACAAAATTTCCAGACTTTAATAAATATTTAAGTTTCCTATATATTCTAAATATTTTAAACCTACTATAAATTTGTTTACTACAAAATATAAAACTAAATTGGTATAAATGTTATAAAGTTAGAATTTAAAACTAGCTGCATATTAAAGTAGTAAGGATATTATTTGCTTAATTTAAAAATTTTATTATTAAACAATTTTCTTTTTTATTTAATTTTTTATTTGTAGATAATGTAAATATTATTAGTTTAGAATATAAATATTTATTTAATGGAATATTTTATTAATAGAATTTTTAACCTTTTTTATACTTAGATAGTACATTTCTTTTTTTTGCAAACATCTATTTAGCCTAACTAATTATCAGTTTTACTTTAAAAAGTAAATAAACTTTAATAGTACTATTTAATAAGCTAAGTTATAACTATTGCTAGTAAATAAAATTTTAGTAATATTTTTTAATATAATACTAAAAATTAATTAGATTTACTAGAAAAATCTAGATATTTTATATTAAATTAGCTTAATATATCTATATTATTTATATTAATAACTTAAATTTTTGTTAAAAAAATATAAATTAAAAAAAGTTACTTTATTAAAATTGATATAAAATTTTTTATTTAAATATAAATAAAATAAAGTAGTAAAAATTCTATACCTTTTATATTTTTTTACTTATAAAAGCTTTTATTTATAATTAATTAAATATTTTTAATATATTTAGTAAGCTTATTTAAAACTATTTTATTTTTATTTAAAGTTTATTTTAAACTTTAAATATTTTAGTATTTTAATATATAACTTTTTAAATTAGTCTAAATATTTTTATTAAAATTAAAATTTAAAAATAAACTAGCATTTTATTACTTAAAATTTAGATTAAAATAATAATAATATTAGCTAAAATATATATTATTTATTATTTAAAAGTATAAATGCTTGAATTATTATATATATTTATATATATATTAAACTTTTTATTAATTTTTACTTTTTTCATAAAATTAATATATTTAAATAAAAAATAATATTATTAAAAAAAAGATTTTTAAATAATAGTAGAAAAAATAAAATAACTAATTAATAGTATTTTTTATTGTCAATAAAAAGGCTATAAAAATTTTTTTTAAAGTAAAAAAGTTGTATAAATAGCTTTAAATAAAGTAAATCTCTATATTAATAGTAAATAGTATAAATACTAATAGGTAATTTATATATAAAAACTAAAATAAAATAATTTATAATATCTTTATTATATAAGATATTTTAAATTTTTAGCTAGTAGTAACTATTACTAATTTATAAATATATTATAAAAATAATAAAATATATTAAATTTAAGCTAAAATTTAAAAAAAGGCTAATATTTTTAAATTAATTAGTAGTTTAAACCTATTTAACTTATTTAAGCCAGTTATTAATAAGAAAAAAAGTTAACTATATTAAAAAATAAAATAAAATATTATTAAATATAAAATGTTTATAATAATTTTATAAAACTAAACTAAAATTTTACTAATTTTAAAAAAAGCAATTGCTTTTAAAGTAAACTTTAAACTAACTTTTAGTTTTAGTAAATTTTTTTATAAATACAACTTTTAAGAATTTTTATATAGTTTTTAATATTTATTACTTTTTTAATTAACTAATTTTAAGTTATTTAAAATATTTTTTTAACTTAATTTTTTTTTAAATTTTAAAAGTTACTTAACTTTTATTTTACTTGTTAAAATTTATAATACTATTATAATTTTATTTTTAATTTTTTTAGATTTTTAAATATACTTTAAAGTTATTTTATTTTATTTTTATTAGTAATATAATATTTATTTAAAATATACTTATCTAATTAAATATAAAATTTATTTTTTAAATAGTTTTAATTTTTAATCTTTTAAGCTTATTTTTATTAAATTTTAAAAACTTACTTTTTTATTTTTTTAATTTTATTAAAAATTGCTATACTAATTTTTTAATCTATATTTAATAGTATTTCAAATTTAGTTTTCTTTTAAATAATACTTTTTAGCTAATATAAATATAATAGCTTTATTTATTATTTTGCTTTTTTTTTAATACTTTTAATTATTTATAAAAAAATAAATAACTAAATAATTTTTATTAAATATTAAATTTAAAAATTACTTTTAGCTATATACTAATAAGTTAATTATAATATAAATTAGATTATATAAATTTTAACTTAGTATTTTATAAAACTATTTTTATTTTTATTTTTATTACTAAATACTACTTAATAAATTATTTTATTTTAATATTTATATATATTACTATTAAATATATTAATTACTAGCTAAAAATAAATTTTTTTATATATTTTAAACTTAATAGATTGAAAAAACTATTTGAAAAGTATATAATATATAATATATAAATAAAATAATTATATAAATAGTATTTTATATTATTTATAAAAAATATATATAAACCATATTTATAAAAGCTTTCTTTCTTATACCTTATACTTTTAAAAGTATATAAATCTTAGTATTTTTTAATAGATTAAAGATATTTTAAATTTAAACAATATTTAGATATTTATTTTATATAAACTTCTTTTATAATCTTTCTCTATTAATACTAACTTTAGTAGTAAGAGAAGTAAATAAATTAATTATAATATAGTTAATTTCTTTTATAGTTTTTCTAACTTTTATATTTATTTTAAATAAAAATTTATTACTAGTTGCTATTACAGCTAAAGTTTTAAAAAGTTAATAAAGCTTATCAAATGTTATTCTTTATTTTGTTTAACTTATAATTAATTTTTAATATATTTAAATATCCACAATTTTAGGAAATTAGTGCCTATTATACTAGAAACTTAATATAAAAAGCCAAATGTATAAAATATAAACAAATATAATGTAATTCAATTTAATATAATGAAATATTCAATATTTATCACATACTACACTACATCATTTACACTGTTCATCTACTTGTAGCTTTGAATCTTTAGAGCTAATTTTTTAATTGAAATGTCAAGAAGTGCATGTAGTTTTACTACTAAAATCAAAATGATTGGATTAATAAGCTTTATTAACTTTGTATGCAATTAACGTGCGTTTTTTTTTAATTACATAAAATTAATCTAGGGTAAATTAGGTTCACATTGATAAAAAACGTTTGTGGTTACTGGCTCTGATTTATACTTGTTTCGAAAAATTAGTTTAATAATTACCAAAACTCGATTACTGTATAACTTTAATATATATTGTAAAAAATAATAAAGTTACAGTATAGGCAGAATCTAGTGATAGATATGCAATTTAAAATTAAATTAAATTTGAAATCTATGATAAAGTTTATAATTGTTTTTAATGAAGTTACACGCTCTTTGCCGTTTTATAATTTGTAAAGTATACCTTAAAATAATATTACACTTAAGTATTATAGATATCGTATAGACGATATCTTTTAAAATAGTGAATATTTTTGAAAATCGATTATATTTATAAAAATTGTGTAAAACGGAGTTTTTATAAAAATATACCAGTGCACATAATTTTAAATTTTATTTGAATCCTTATATTCATCATATAATATAAAAAATAATGTGGAAATTTAATTTTAGTTAATTTTTAAATCAATTTTATGGACTAAATCTAAATCTGAATTGGTAAATCCAAATTCTTTTTGCCAACTATTGATGATGATAAAATGTTTATTTGTAGTAATTTTTGAACCCATTTTGTAATAAATCTATTAATAAAATGATCATAGTAGCTAAACTTTAAATTTCCGGCAAATTTTATTTTGGAGCCAAATCCAATTACAGTGGATTGATTATATATTGTTAATAAATAATCCAAATTCAATTACAGTTTTCAATATCCTTTTCAATATACGAACAACATAGTTAATAAGAAGGGAAAGAGGACAGATTGATCCATAACAGTTTTAAATGTAAAATTGCAGCATTTTGATCTTCTACACTTATAAACTATAAATTGGAAGTAGGAACTATTGAGTAATTACATATTCCGGTAGTTTTTAAAACATAATTGGATGTTTTAGCCAACTATAGTAGTAACAATTGCCGATAATATTAAATTTACTAAAAGCATATATCTATAGCATATTTCAATATATTAACAAAAAACCCAAATACTTAAGTATAAAATTTATAGTGTAACAAAAACTTGAACCTTTTTTACTCATTAAATGCAATATACAACCTTAATAACCAACATAGCTTTACTTTTACTTTCGGGTATAAGTGCCCAAAAACGTGTAATCAACGGCTGGAACGCTAAACCTTACAGCTTACCTTATATAGTAACAGCTTCGACCGAGGATAATGGACATTTCTGTGGTGGTAGTCTGTTAGACCGTAAAACTGTGTTGACGGCTGCTCACTGTTCTTCGGGTAAACCGGAAGATATAATGGTAAGTGTACACCGACATAACCTTACCAAATCGTCGGATGAAGAGAAAGGATTTACTACTGTACTATCAAAGATGATTAACCATCCCAAGTACGATGAACAGAGTTTAAGTAATGATATAGCAGTATGGATTTTGAAGAGCCCTATCCCTGAAGATGTTGAAGTAGCTTTTGTTAAATTAGCTGATAACGAACAGGATAAAGATACCGATTTGCCAGTTTTAACTGCCGCTGGATGGGGTTTATCTGACTACAAGAAAGGTGTTATGCCACCGATACTTCAAAAGGCTAATTTGAAAGCTATATCCAGAAAAGAGTGTACCGAAGGCTGGAAGAATGAACCGATTGATTTATCACATTCTTTGTGCACATTATCAGTTAACAAAAACCAATCGATTTGTAACGGTGATTCAGGTGGTCCATTAGCTTATAAGCAAGGCGACGATTACATTCAAGTCGGTTTAGTCTCTTTCGGTGAGGTAGAGTGTGAGTTAAAGAATAAGAAACCTGATGGGTTTATTAGGGTGGCCTCTTACAAAAGTTGGATCGAGAAGCAGCAGAAGAATAACAAGAAAAGTTATCTTGTCGGATATGCCTCAGGCTTTGTTAAAAATATTAAGAATTTAGCTAAAAACCAATCTGTTAAGGAAGAAGATCAGAAAGATGAACAGCCCAGTAAGAACCATTTGTCTCTAAGCAAAGCTAAAGCTTCTGAAGATAAAGAGTCACATCACCTTAACACCAATTTAACCGATCAAACCACTTTAATTAAAAATAAAGGGCTCAATAACTCCAACTTAACAACTGACCAACCTTTATCACCTAAAAAAATTGATCGACTTAATGCTCTTTTATCCAATCAAATAGATATATTTGGTGTATTCTCCAAAATTGCGAAAAAGGTTAGCCACTTATTTACGACCAATGTCAAATCCGAAGAAGACGAGCTATCTACTGCTATGAAATCTAAGGTATCTAACGATTCTAAGCATCCTGATCCTAAAATTATCACTAAGAAAGAAGATAGCGACTTTATAAAGGAAAGTTTAAGTTTTATAGATACCCAGAAAGACTTCTCGGAACCTAAAAAAGCACTAAGATCATTAACTAACCTATTCTATCAAGGGATATATTGATATTTTACATTCACTTCGGTTAATAGTATATTATCTTTTTCAAAAATTAAAGCTAGTACCTTTAGTATAGTTCTATTTAATGCTATTTGTAGCTTTATAAACATTTATTATTTGTGTTTTTTAAGTTTAAGCTTTTAAAATTATTGTAATCAGATAGAGTATACTGCCAATAATATATAACTATAGATAATGATATATTGCTAATAATTTTAAATTCTATACATTTAAATGTAGTACACTAAATTATTAAATTATTTATAATAGGTCCAATCAATTTCTAATGATACTAAAAACTGCTAAATATATTTTTTAAAGCTTAATTTTTCATATTTTAATTCCTAATACTAATTTAATATTTTTTAATATTTATAAACTTTGTTATTAAAGTTAAATTTCTTTAGTTTTTCATATATTATATCCTTTATATCTACATACATATATATATTTTTAATTTTTTTTAAATTTTTATTAAAATATTAAAGTAAAAAATTTATTAAATTAAAATAGTTTAAAAGTAGATTATAATTATTATAATTAAAATAACTATATAATAAGTATTTAATTTTAAAATATCTTAAAAATTAGTAATATTAACTTAAAATATAAGTTTTATTAATATAAGAGTTTAGCTTTTTATTTTATTACTTTTTTATTTTTAAATTTAGCTAAAAGTTAAATGAAATAAAAATAATAACTAAATAAATAGCTAGCTACTTTTAAAAAAGCTAATTTCAATTTTAAAATTTTTAAAAAAGATTGAATTAATATAATAAGCAAATTATAAGTATATTTGCTTTTTAAATATTAAAAAGGCTAATAATATTTAGTATATTTTGCTAAAAGTTTTTTATTTTTAATATTTTAAAAAGAAAATAAGCTATATAAATAGCTTATACTTTTAAAAGCACTACTTTTTTTGCAATTTAAATATTAATATAAATTTAAACTTTAATAAAAAATATTAATAGATTTAAAATTAAAATATAAAAATTTTAAAGTATTTTATTTTATAATTTATAAAATGCTATACTTAATACTAATTTATATAAAATTATTTAATTTATATATATTAGCTAATATTATATTTATAAAGTAAATATAATAGTAAAAAATTAATTTAAAAATAGTAAGAATTACTATAATTAAAATTATATTAAAGAATTATACTATAAAATAGTATAAGTATATATACTTAAGCTTATAAATAGTTTAAGCAAACTTTAAAAATATAGTATATTAAAGTATAGCTTTAGTAATACTTTATATAGCAAAGTACTACCTTTAATTTTTAAAAAAAAATTATATTAGCTTGTTTTATTTAATAGAGTAAGTTTTTTATAAATATTTTTTTAGATAAATAAAATAATAATTTATAATATATTTTTTTCTAAATTAGAAAGTTTTATAATTATTTTTTTATAATATAGTTAAGAATAATTTTAAATTATAAATTAAATAAAAATAAAAATTAGTAAAATAATAAAATAAAACTTTATAATTTTATAACTTTGTTATAAAGATATAATTTTATTAAAATTATAATTTTCTAAGTTTTTTAAAAAAGTTTTTTAAAAAAATTAAAAAATTATTTTAATATATAATTCTATATTTAGTATAAAGTTTTTATTTTTATACTATTATAATTGCTAAAATTTATATTGAAATTTATATACACTATATTTATAACTTTAATATTTAGCTTTATTATATAAAAACTACTTATAGTTTAAATTTTAATCTAATTATAAATATTTAACTTATATATATAGTATATAACTTTATTATAAAAATAAGCTATAAAAATTATATTTTTTACTTTTATATAGTAAAGATAAAAAATACTATAAACTGATAAAATTGAATTAAATATATTTTACTTTTATTTAATATAAAAATTATTAATTAAGTTATTTTAAAAAAATTTACTAATAACTATAAAAAATATTTAGCTTATAGCTTATAGATAAAAAAATACTAAAATATAAATAAAACTTTTTTTAAAGTTATATTATTAATAAAATTTTATTTTTAAATATTATTATTATAAATCATATATAATTTAAAAAATACTATATATAGTTTAATTATTAAAATATTTAAAAAATATATAAATATATAATACTTTTAATTTAGTAAAATAAAAAACTTTCTCTGTTTAAGTTTTTTTTCTATAAATAATTTAAATCTATTTTAATATATAAAAAGTAAATCTATATTTTTAGCTAATTTAACTAGCTTTATTTTTTTATTTAATTTTTAAATTTAAAATAAATTACTTTTAAAAGTAGTTAATTATTTATTTATTATTAATATTTATTAATATAAAATAAATTTAAAAAAATTAAAAATTAAAAATATTTAAAACTTATAGGTTTTTATCTATTAAATAAAATATTTACTACCTAAAATAGCCAAAAAAAAATTTAAAATATAAAATACTACATTTAATAATAATGCAAATTTAAATATACAGTTAATTAGTTTTATTTTATAAAATTTTAAAATAGGTTTTATATTTGCTATTAATAAAAAGCTCTAAAAGAAAAAATAATAATTAATTATATAATATATATTAATAAAATATTTAATTAAATAAGTATAGTTTTAAAAGATATTATATTATTAATAAAGTTAAAATAAAGTATTTTTAAATAATACTTAAAATCTAAATAATTTAAAATATAACTATATAGTTTTATTAATTTTATTAAGTTTAGTAAAGTAAAATAAGTTTTAAAATAAATATTTAAAATTTAGTATTAAATAATTACTTTAAATAACTTAAAGTTAATTATAATTAAAAAAGTAACAAATGCTAAAATTATATAAAATTATTATACTTATTTTATAAAAAGAATAAAAAATAATTATAAATTTATTATTTATATATATAATAGTATAAGTATTTATACATTCAAAATAATAACTAATTAATTATAAATAAAGTATACTTTTTAATTTAAAAAAAAAAAATTTATAATATATATAAAATTATAAAAAATTTTTATTTAGTTTAGTTTAAATAATTTTATAATTAATTCAAACTTAATTTATATAAAATTTTAATATAATACTTAATATTTATATTAAAATAAAAGTATTAATTTTTTTAATTTTTATTTTTTTACTTTTATATTTTATATTATTTCATAATTATTTATAAAATTATTATTATATATTTTTAATTTTTAGCTAATTTTATTAGTTTATTTTTTAATAATATTTTAAAATTAAGTAATTTTAAAAGTAGCTAATTATATATGTATAAATGTATATGATAATATTAACTAAACTAATTATATTAAATAAATTAAATATATAAATAAATAAAATTATATATTTTATAACTAAAAATATATATTTATTATTTTTATATAACTAAAATAAAAAAATAAATTTATATTAAAAGATAAAGCTATTTGAAAGATTTTTTTTAAATTCTAAATTATTACAAAAATTCTTTATTAAATCATATTTTTAAATTATATATTATTATAAAAACTGATAATAAACCCTTATTTTAAGCTTAGAAATATACTATTTATTATAAGAATAAATATTTTATTATAAACTATTTTTGGTTTACGTATATAATTATTTTATTATTATAAAAAGTACTATATTAAATTTTTTTTTGAAAATAACTATTACTAAAAATATATTTGTACTAATAAATGCCTAAAAAAACAAGAATAATTTTTTTTCCTATAGGTATCCATTAGTCAACTATTATACAAAACTTAATATATTAATTAGTTCCTTATTTTATTTTATTTGCATGGTTTAATAAAGAAATAAAGTACAACCTGAGAAATATTAAATGTAAACCAAAGTTTAAAATAAAATTTTAATTATATATATATCGAACTTGTAAAATATTTTAAGCAAATAAATTTGTTCTAAATTTGAAATTCAATAAAATTGAACAAATTTTTTGAATCTAGTGAAATCATTGGAATCGTAAAATTTGTACAATTTTTTATAATAAGTGAAAATAATTTTGTTCTGAATAATATACAAATTTAACGATTTAACTAATTTTATAATAAATTAAAACTAATTTGAAAAGATTAGATAATAAACTAAAGAAATGATAAATTTTAGTAAATATTTAATGATAAAAAATATATATATAAAATCAATAAAATCCTGTTTTATTAGTTTTAAATATATATATACGTTTAAAATAATTTATCAGCAATCGGGTTCAACCTAGCTACCAACTCCCTTAATTGGTTCATTTTAGCTTCTAAATTACGCACCTTTACTGTATTAAAATTATTACTTTTAATCCATCGATCTGGTAATGGTTTCAATTTATATACTTTTTCAGGTTTAACTAGATCTAACAACGGTTTAAATCGGTTGGTTAAATCGGTAAGTTTGTTAATTTTTTGATCGTAGTTAAGGTTTTGAATAAGGTTCTGTAAAGTAGGTTTAGCAGTAAGGTCACTTAGCAAATCACGTTTCTGTAAATTGGAGTTGGTAGCAGTAGTACGTTTAGGGGTAAGCTTTCTCGGGTAAGCTGGGTACTTGTAACAATACTCACCAGTTCTATATTTAATAGTAGAAGCTACGGTAGAGTTGTATCCGTACAAAGTATCGGTATCTAAAACATCCATACCCTGTTCCTCACCTTCGTACTGCTTAGTATTTTTATTGTTATCTTGCCATTTAGCCCAAATTAGATCAACAAACGCATGGTGTAAATAAAATAATGGATCGTTAGGTGAAGTCAACATTCCAAAATCTTCCCAATTACCTACGTTGATATGAGGGTAACCGTGTACTTGTTCCAACTGATCTTCGAAAGTAGAATACTTCTTGTTCGCTAGGATTGAATTAATATCATCCAAATTTGCGAACGGAGATATTTTATCCCCTTGATCGTAATCCCTTCTCAATAAATGATCGTTCTCGTAGTAAAGTTGGGTATAGTTAAAAGGTCCGTTATCTAAAATTTTATCCATGGTATGGTTACCGTTACCTCCCATATAAAGGGGTGTTAATACTGGACTAAGTTCCGGTTGTTCCGCATCTAAAGTCCAATCCCAGTAAGGTAAATTTACTGAACTGTCGATAGCTTGTAAAGCTAACTCGTACTCTTTAACGAACTTACGGTGCCATGGTAAAAATGCAGGTGTACCGTGGATTACTCGATCCAGTTGGGCTCCTTCGTTATGAAGTTTAGCAAAATTCTCCCATTTACTGTACATCGTCCCATTATCTCGTTTGTTTAGTAATAAAGCAGCTTTTATATAACGGTTATACTCAGTATCAGATAACTCACGAATCTCTTTACGTAATTTTGGAGCATAACATTGGCTCGATACCCAGCTCGTCCATAAAGTTAAATTAAGTAATAAAGCAAGTAATTTCATATTGGTATTGAAGTTGGAATGTCTATTATACACTTTATAAGGTATACCATTTTACTTATATACACCTTTGTATATTTACATCCTATGCACAACTTTGAAGTTCGGTTATCATTAGTTTAAGTATGTGCATATAAGTTTTAGTGTTCTATATAAAGATCTGGATTTTTTACTTTTTAAAAGCAATTTGCAGGATTTTTAACAGCAATTGTAAAATTTATTAAGCTCAATTCGACACAGTTTTACTAACTATAGTATTTTTTAATAAAATTTACTAACAAAATTATGTGATACCTCAGTTGTGCCTTTGTTTTATAATAGTAATTACTATTTAAATAAATAGTTTTACTAAATTAATTGAAATAGTAATTTATAAATAGATTTTACCATAATTTTAATAAAATCTGAGTTTTAAAATGCATATTGAAAATACTTAATTATTTTTGACAGAATATTTTTACTAATCAAAATTTTTATTATAATAATTAAATTTTACTTTAAAATTTAATTAAAAAAAAATGGATTCTACTTTTTTTTTATTGAAATTTACGAACTTTTATATAAACTTCGAACTGGTTTTCAAATTTATTTTAATACTTTTTATCTTAACGAAATAGTACTATTTTTAGAAGAAAAGTAGAAAAGATATTTATACGAAATAATTTAAATTCATAACTTTAATTTATAGTTAAAAAATATTTTTTAGCTTTAAAAATATATAATCCAAACTTTTAAGTTATTAATAGATTTTTTAAAATTTAAAAAATTAAGTAGAATTTAAATTTTAAAAATGGATTCGTTAGAAAAATTAAATTTAATTGGATAGTGTAGCTCAAACTAAATACCAATCATCACTTTTAAATTTAAAATTGATTTGCTTCTTCAAGTTAATTTTTATTTCACTATTGTGCCATAATGATGTAGAGATAGTGCTTATTTTTGAAATTCAATTCCTATTACTAAAAAAGTAAATTTTTAAGGTGGTAGTTTTTAAGTACTAAGTACATAAAACTCAAATTCAATCCAGACCGGATCGATAATTGAATAAATTTTAAATCCATTTTATCCTTTTTAATATTCCGTTTATTAAATGCACTATAGCTAATAGTTCATAGCAGGAATTTAAATTTTAAAAGAAACGATTAAATTAATGGGATTATCGAGCAAATGTTTTAGAATTGGATATTAATAGGTATACGATCCATAATAGTTGAGGTATTAACGCCTACTTAAATAAGCCTATGTTTTTAAAAAACTAAAAAATATATAAGTTAAAAGTTATAGATAATTAACGAACCAATAAATAAATTGTATTGAAATTTAATATAAGATTAAATATTTTTTAAAACCGATATTGTGTACAATTTTAAATTCTATTGGTAAATAAGTTATTCTTATTAAAACTGTTGGTAGTTTAGAAAAATTAAACTACTAATTCTAATCTTATCAATATTTAAATTTTAAAATAGTATAACATTTGTATAAAGTTAAAAAATATATATTAAATAAATTTAATATAGCTTATCCTATATGAAAAGCTTAATTTGGTAAATATATTTTTTTAGATTAGTTAATTAAGCTCTTAAAAACTTTATTTTCATCTGACCTAAAAAATAATAAAGTTAATGCTGTTTATACTGAAAAAAAATTAATTCGGTAAATATCTTTTTAAAAAATTTTGAATCGATTTTCAAGCAACTTATGAAATGCAAACAAGTTTAAAATGGCATCTAAGTAAAAAGCTTAATTTTTAAAATAACTGGATAAGATACAGCCATTTTACTGAATTTTTAAAAAAAAAGTTAAAGTGTAAATGCAGTTGAAATGATATAGTAAATATAATGTATAGTAGGTATACTATATATATAGATCGAATAAAGTTAAATTTAAATATAAATTATAAATTTAATTTAATAATATGTACTTTAAAAATATTTTCATTTTATTTGCTACTTTGGCTGTAGTAAAAAGTCAATGTCAACAGATAAATTTACGTAAAGAGATCCGTGAACTAAGTGATAGCGAATACAACAGTTATGTAGATGCTGCTTTGAAAGTGTATACCCGTCCAAGTCCAAATATTCCAAGTAAATTGGAAAACTTAACTAAGTTACATTACGAAGGTGGTATGTCTGGAAAGGTCCATTCCAATCCAGCTTTTTTACCTTGGCACCGTAAATTTATTAGGGAATACGAACTAGCTTTACAGGAGGTAAACCCTACCGTAAATTTACCTTATTGGGATTGGACTCAGGAAGCAGACTTCCCCCATAGAAGTCCAGTTTTAACCCCCCTGTATATGGGCGGTAACGGAAACCCAGATATGAATTTCATTTTGGATAATGGGCCATTTAAATTTCAAAATTTACTTTATAAAGATAATCATACTTTATCGAGAAATTATGATGGTGGCAATAAGTTAGGTGCTTTTGCGAATCGGGTAGATATAAACAAGATTTTAAGTTATGGGAACTTCTCTGACTTCGCTAAAAGATTAGAGTTCGTACACGGTACGCCACATGTACGTATAGGTAACGATAAAGATTTTGGTGATAATAGGGCATCCAACGACCCACTATTCTTTTTACATCATGCCTTTGTCGATCTGATCTGGGCTAAATGGCAGCTTAAATTTAACGAATCGAACCAGTACGAAGGTACCCGATTTAATAGAGTTGTATCGGTAAACGATACTTTGTACGGGTATGATAAATCTACGGTTGGTTCCACTTTAGATTTCAAAGGTACTGGAAACTGTTACGATTACCCGGAATATCCCAGAAATATTTCACCTAGCAGGACGAATTCTACTGCTAACGTTAGGAGATCCGATATAGTTGAAAAAGGAAACAAGGAAGATATAGTAACGAAGAAGATTAAAAACTTAACTTACGAACAATCTATCAAAGAACTTACTAAATTAGAATCCAAATATAAATATAGGATGTATAATTATAAAAAACCAACCTACGTTAAGATGTCCACTTTACCGGATTATTGGATTAAGATGCATAATTACGATTTAAACGAAGTTAGAAGTTTTGAAGCTCAAATCAACCAATTAAGGGAATTACGAGCTAATTTAGCAACTATACCTAACCTTAACGAACAATTATAATATTAATAAAAAAATTACATTATTTTATAACTATATTATTAAACTATTTTTTTTAAAAAGCTATATCTTCTGTTTACAATTTTTACGATTATATCAATTTTAAACCATTGCTTAAATTGAATAATTGGTGAAGGTTTTAAGTGATTAAGTTTTACGGATTCGGTATAGATTTTTTCAATATTTAAGTTAATATTAAACCGGGAAGTTTTTAATTCCTTCTTCCGTTTGTTAAAACTATAGATTAAATTTCAATTAATTTGAAAATAAGCAACTTAGCTTTCTTTAAGGCTTACTTTTATGCACAGTAAAAACGATGACGAATCTGAATCAAGTACACGAATGATTGAACTAGATTGAAATTTAATCTACAAACAGAGTTGTAGGCGTAACGAAAAGTAATAAATAGGTATCCATAAATGAAATATAAAGAAGTATTTACTACCGATTACTATTACGTTTAGCTTCGGTTAACTTAGCTTTACTTTTGATGATGCCGATCTTAAAAGAAAATAAGCTTATAAATTACTTTGAATAAACCGGAGCAGTTAAGATAGCCGTAAACTACAAAGCTTGTGAGGCATTTATAAAAATGGTAACTAGTAAATTTATATGCAAAATTTTACTAGTTAGGATTGTTTTTTATGAAAATTTATTTGATCGGAGCAACTTTAATCGTTATTTTACCGATCCAATACATATTTCTAACTTAAACCAAATACAAGCCTTAAAAAAGTATGTATAAAGCATAACTGTATACCTATGCTATTATATCAGTATACATTATAAACAGTTATGTATATAAAGTACTTTATAGAAGGTAATAGATCTAATTTTAATAAGTATAACGTTATGAGATACAACTTAATAATACTGGTAAACATCTGTATAATTTCTCTGGTAGAAGGATGTTTGAAGACTTGGCAACGTAAAGAGATACGTGACCTAACCAGTACCGAATTCGATAGGTACATAAAAGCAGTGAAAAGTTTACATATCGGACAGGATACGAGGTACTGGACTAGTATGGAAAACTTTACTCGTCAACATTTCAACGCGTACAGGGACAGCGATCCAATCCATAATACTCCACAGTTTTTGATTTGGCACCGTAGATTTATTCGTGATTACGAACAGGAGTTACAGAAATACGACTCAAGGGTTACCTTACCGTACTGGGATTGGAGTGTAGACGCAAACAAACCACATTTGAGTAAAGTATTGACATCAGCTTACATAGGTGGTAACGGTGATTCTAAAGATAATTATAACGTAGTGAACGGTCCTTTTAAAAACTTTAGAATCGATTATCCCAAACGGCATTACCTTTCTAGAAGTTTCGATCGAGGTAGTACTTTAAGCCCGTTCGCTACTCAAACTGAATTACAAGCTATATTGAACAGTAAGAAGTATTCCGATTTCGCTAAACAGGTGGAGGAGGTACACGGTGACCCACATGTATTTATAGGTGGTGATTACGATTTCGGTCAGATGACTTCACCTAACGACCCACTGTTTTGGTTACACCATTCGTTTATAGAACTTCTATTAGCTAAATGGCAGGATAAAAATCCTAAAGTTAACTACGAAGGTGATGCGTACGGGCACTGGAATGCGAATCAGGATGACGAACTTTACGGCTACAACGGTGGTATCTACAACGCATGGGTCACTGGTGACCGATCCAAAAACGCTAGGTACTGTTACTCGTACTCTCAATGGCCTAAACCCAAAAGTTCCGACGCAAGAACCGCTACCCCTACCAACTCACTTACAAAGCTGTTGGATGGATTGGATTTAGATCAGAGTGTAAGTAAGTTACAAGAATTGCAAAATAAGTTTATCAAACTTAACGGTACTAATAACAACACTAATGGTAGAACTATTAAATTCATATTTGATCCACAACCTATTCCCGAAATCACACCTAAGCCAGAGAAATGGGTTCTAATGAACGGGATGGATTTAAATCAAGTTAGGGAGTTAGAGAATAAGCGAAATACCTTACGAAAACTTATGAACAGTCTACCTATTAACTTACCGTTATTAAATTAGCCTTTCTATTTTTAATTCAATGCTGTTGCTTTTAAAAATAAATTTATATTTATTATCTTGTAAATTTGGACTCAATTTTATCGTTTACTATATACGTATCTAACTGTTATTTTAAAATATTGTTTATTATTGTAATTATGTATACAAATTAAAAGCATTATCTTTATAAAATTTTTTCTTTTCTCTTCTTTTCAATAAAACGAATGTATGTATTTGATACAATTAATTTTTTTTAATAAATTAATCAATTATTATTAAAAATAAAAGTTAATTAAATTTAACTAATTTATATTTCTATTCTTAAAAAAATTTATATTAGGTATATATTTATTAAAACTTCAATTAATATTGAACTTGAAAATTTCTTTTCTATTCACTATGCTCTAACATTGATATCTTCAACATTAGCTACGCTACCGTCTTGACCGACTTGGACTACAGGTACTTCGGCAGTAACGATTTCACCTTCCGGAGTAAGTACTTGAGCATGTACACCTTCAACATTAGCAACTTCACCATTCTTACCGACCTTGACTCTATCTACTTTTACGTCAGCAAAGGCTTCACCTGGTTTGCCCACATCTACTTTAGTGCCTTCTACGGTAACAGTACCATCTAAAGCGTTGACTTCAGGTACTCTAACTTTAGCTATACTTCCATCAGGGTTAAAAACTTTGGCATCAACTTCTGGAACTCTAGCTATACTACCATTTTCACCGACCTCGATATTTTTGACATTGGCTTTGACAAGTTGACGGGCTTGTAATCTGAAAGCGGGAGCCGATAATACGCTGGCTACTAAGACGGAGGCGAAAACAATTTGGAAGCTTCTCATTTTAATTATTGATTAGGTTTGAATTAAAGGTTTATTAAATTAGATATGTAAATGTTTGATTGATGTTTTGAATGTTGTTCATTTCGTTACTTCCTTTCACTTTAAATACTATTTGGTACTGCTGTGATCTTTACAAGATCGTGTCCTAAAGTATTAGGATTTACACAATCGGATATTGTACATCAAATTGAGTACTTCAAGCGATATTAGTTGGGGTATACACTATAAAATATTAATAAAGATGATGTGTATAGTCGTTAATTTGACTAAAAATAAAAGTGATAAAAATGTACATCTAATAATTTAGTTCCCCAAGAAAAATAGTAATGGAACTATACATACTTAAATTTACTAAATTACTTGGTGGGGTTTAGTCCAACAATAAATGTGGTATGGGGATATTTATGGGGGTAAAATTTTATTTATTGTAAAATAATTTTAACTGTACTTGATCTAATACGTGATTAGATTAATACCATTTTTAATACCATGATTGTCCATTTTTTAAGTCGTTGATCTCGATTCAGAAACGTGGTGCAAGGTATGACGAAATTTAAGTCGTATTGTTAATTTGAAAAAGATATCAAAATTTAGTGCTCCATATTGATGATGACTTCACACTTTTTAACTAGTAATAAACGGTTTATGGATAAAAATTTAACTTTAAAGGTAAGTACTATTGAAATACAATCATTTCTTATACCTTATACCTACGTTATTCGATCGTATGGAACACTTCGAATGTAATAAATTTATTGTTGGTTTATTTACCATCCAAATTGTATAATTTTTTTTGTAAATAATTTATTATTTTAGTTTACGATTTAAGTTTTAAAAAATTAATATTAGAAAGATATATATATATAGAAACTTTAATAAAAATTAAAATTGCTAGATCTATATTGCAATAAAAAAATTAATATATTACTGAAAAAAGTCATTTACTTAATAGATAGTAACATATAAAAAAAAGTAATTCACCTCCAAAGTGAATACTAGCTAGTACTGTAAATTTCATTATTTAATTTTGTTGATTTAACGACAACTGGTTAGATATATAAATATATATATTCCTTATACTTATTAGAGATTGGTATAAAATTTTAAAAAATTGTTGCTAAACTTACCTAATGTTAATTATGCTCCTATAGTTATCTTAGGTGATCTAACGTTAACTTTTCACATGTTCCTTTGATTACTTCCTTACAATTTTCTTCAAAAGGTATCAATAGTGTCTTTAATTAACAACTATTTACTAATACTGAGTATTTATTTATATTTCTACTAGATAAATAAATTTATATGCTTTCTCTTAACTTTAATAACAGCTTTACTAACCTTTATAGTTTCTTTATAAATAAATTTATTAACTACTTCCTCTAAATTACACATTTTTATTAAAAAATTCAGTAATCTCTTTTAAAATTAATACTTATTTAACTTTTTATTATATAAATAAATAAAATAATAGAATGAAAATATTCAAAAATTTTAAAATAAGAAATTTATTAATTTTATTAATTTCTATTTAATTTAAACTTTTTTATTTTAGTAAAACTTAAAATTTTAAATAATTGTTTTTTATATTAAAATAGCTATACTTAATATAAAATATAAAGTTTAATTTAACCTTATTAAATTAACTAAATTAGTTTTTTTATTTTAACTATTTATTGTAGCATTTTGTATTATTTATTAACTTAAATTTATTAAAATATTAATTTAATCTAATAAAGCTTAAAATTTTAATAAAGATTTATAATAAATAATTTTTTTTATTAAAAATTTAATTATATTTTTCAATTTTATATTTTTAATATAAAAGTTATATAGCTAATTATATATATTACTATATATATTATTTACTTTATATATATATTTATACTTTAAATTATTATACTCAAAAAAAAGAAAAAAAACTTTAAAAAAATATTTATTTATTTAAAATATTAATTAAGTATTGCTAAAGCTTAAAAATAAATATTTATATATTATATTATAAAAAGTATTATATTACTCTTTAATTTTAAAAGATTTATTACTATATTATTAATTTTCAACATATTAATATTATTTATATAATATTTTACTTAATTATTTCATTATATTTAATATAAAGTAAATTATAAAAATAGAAATGGTTTTTTTATATAATGTTTATTAAAATGGAAAAAAAAAATTAAAAAAATATATAATAATATGTTTTATTTAATATTTAGAAAAATAAGTAAATAGTTTTAAAAAAAATTAATAAACTTTAAATTTTATATAATAATAAAGTTAATTAATTATTATAAAATAGCTTTTATTTATAAAAATTAATAATAAATATATAAAATTATAAAAAAGTTGCCTATATAGTATTTTATAATTTTAAGTTTAAATTTTAATATTTTATTAAAATCTGTAATTTTTTATTAATAATTTTTTTATATTTTTAAATTTATATATTTTAATTATTTATAAATTTTTATTAAAAAATCTTAAATAAGTTAAAATTTATATAAAGTTATAATATATAAAAATTATTTTAAATAAATTAAAATTTATAAAAGTTATTAGTTTTTAAAATATTAAACTATATTTACTAAAGAAAATATTAAGTTTTATTATAAAAGTTTCTATATTAAAGTTTTTTAAACTTTAAAAAAAGTATTTTTACTATATATATTATATTAATTATAAAAATAAAGTATATTAAAATAATAGCTAGTAAATATTTAAAAAAAAATGTATATATAAAAGTAAAAAAGTATTTACTTAATATAATTAAAATATAATTATTATAGTTAGTTTATAATATTTATTAAAATTAATTTAACTAAATAAAAAATATATAATAATAATTTAAAAAAAAATTATAAGTTTGTTCTAATATTAAAATATAATATTTAATAATATATATTTAGTATTATTACTATTTAATATAAGTTATTAAGCTAAAATTTTAATTTTTTTATATTATATTATTTATTTATTATATTAAAAATTAATAATAAAATTAATATTATTAATTATTATTTTATTATTTTAACTATAATTATTTTATAGTATATTTAGAGTATTTTATATTATACTTTAGTAAAAATATCTTATTTATAATTTAAATATAAAAAGTTTAAATTTTAATAATAATAATACTTACTACATTTTAATTAATAAAAAATTGCTATAAAACTTAACTAATAGTAGTTTTTTTAATTTTAGTATTTTATAATATTAATTATAGTTTAACTATTTTTAAATATATTATTAAAAATATTATAGCTTTAACTAAAATTAACAGCTTTTAAATATATTAAATAATTATAAAATATAATAAATAATTAATAATAAAGATAAAGTAAATAGTTTTTTTAAATATATAATTTAAATTTAGTAAATCTATTTTAGTTAAAATAGCTTTATTAAAATAAAAATAAAAACAGTATACAAAATTAATAATTATTATTAAATTTACTTAAAAGTGCTATTTTTTATTAATAAATATTTTATAATTTATTTTATTTATTTATATATTGCTTATTTTATATTATAAACTTAAATAATAACTTATTATATTTTATAAAAAATTTTAATCTTTTTTATTTATTTAATTATTATAATTTTATATAATTTTAAATTTATTACTATTAATATTAATTATAAGATTTTTGGCTTTTTAAGTAAATTAGCTATAATAAACTATATATATTTATATTATAAAATAAAAACTTATTTTTATTTTTATTATATTTTAAAAAAAGTTTTTAAAAATTAGTTAAAAAAAATTTTTTTTAATTAAATTTTAGCTTACTTTTTTAAAATTAAGATAAACTTAAATTTTAAATTAGATAAAAAAATTATATAAAAAATAAATTAAAGAATAAAATAACTAATTAAAATAATAATAATTTGATTTTAATAAATAAAATCAATTATTTAAATATAAAGTAAAAAGAATATTAATTAGAAAAAAAAAAGAAATTTTAATAAACTAGTATAAAAATAGTAAATATAAAAATAAATATAGTATTAAATTTTATTAAACTATTAAGTTAAAAGTAAATATTTTAGTTTAATTATATAGTTAACTTAAAATTAAGTATTTTAATTATTGTATATTTAAATTAAAAATATATGTTTTATCTTAATTATACTTTAAAATCTTTAAAAAAAACTAAAATAATAATATAATATAATATATATAACTTTTTATTTAAAGTAAAAAAACTTTTATTAAAAAATAATTTTATTTTAGCTAATTTTTATAATTTTTATAAAAAATTTTAAAAACTTAAATAATTAACTAAATAAGTTATTTTTTATTTTATACTTATTACTTAATTTTAAAAAGCTTATAACTTTATCTTATTTTAATAATATATTAATTTATAAATTTTTTTTATAGCTAAATTATTAATTTTAAACTAATTAAAATAAATGAATTTTAATTATTATATTAAACTATAACTTTTATTTATATAAAAGAAATATTTCAAGTAAATAATAAAAAACAATTTTCTTTTTTCTTAAAAAATACTTGAAAATTTAAAAAATAAATATATAAATATTTATAAAAGTATTATTTAAGCTAATAAAAGTTTATTAGTTATTACAAAACTAATTAAACTTTTATATATATATATATTTTATAATTATAAAGTTATTTCTTTATTTTAAATTTTTCTA
>JAWQFY010000161.1:0-49124 GCA_037055185.1 Capillidium rhysosporum | reverse complement strand
TTAATTTATTTTTATTTAATTTTTAAAATTAAAATCAGCTACTTTTAAAAGTAGCTAATTATCTATTTATAATAAGTATTTAAAACTATATAAAAATATATTATAAATTTTTTTAATTATTTTTAGCTAAATACATTTAATAAAATAAAAAATTTACTTATAATATTACAAATAAAAATTATAATTTAAAATAATTTAAATAATATTTAATTTACTTTATTTTTCTTTTATAATTATATATATTATATTATATTATACTAACTATAATATTGCTTTATATATATGTTTTTAAATTTTAAATAAAATTTGGTTTTATATTTTATTTAGCTATTAAACTTTTTTATATTATTTAATATATATATATATTAATATAAGCAATAATAAATAGCTAAATTAAATAAAAGTTATTTAGTTTTTTATTATAGCTTTTAAAATTATTCTTTAGCTTTAAAGTTAAATATTAGTATTAATAAAGCTAATAACTAATATATATAATTTAATTATCAAATGAAATTTAATAGTTTTAAGTATTTCAATTCTTTTTAAAGTTATTTAAATAGCTTATTTATATATTATAACTATATGAAAAATATTGGTAATATAAATGCTAACTAGTAATATTATAAAGTATACTTTTTTTTAATATTTTTAAAACTTTAATTAATTTTAATATTTTTATAATTGCTTTTTATAAATAATCAACTTTAAAAAGTTGTAATAAATGCAATATTTAATTTGTAAATTTAAAATCCAAAAAATAGATATAACTTAACTTACTTAATAAAAATAAAATTAGTTCAGCTTTTTTTATAAAAGTATAAACATTTTAGATGAAAAAATATAGCTGTTTAAATCATGCTAGTGCTGACTATAATTAAAATATTTTAATAATCTTTAATATTTATTTTTTTTCATATAAAAACAACTTTTGTAAAAAAACAATATTAACAAAAAATGTTTAATAAAGTTAATTTTATGATACAGGTAAAATAAATAAAAAATTATAAAATCTGGAGTTTTTCCTAATTTTAAACCATATATACCTATATTATTCAGGAATTAAATTTAATATACAATATAGTTAAGCATTAAATTAATAAAATCAGACTAAAATTATCAATAAATATATATTATAAATGGTATATATACTAGAACTACTAAACAAAAATTTTGCTTAATAAAAATAATAATCCTGCATTTTTGAAACAGAAACAGTAGTAAAAAATAACAAAGCTAAGGTGT
The DNA here is from genome assembly GCA_037055185.1 of Capillidium rhysosporum. Taxonomy (NCBI): domain Eukaryota; kingdom Fungi; phylum Entomophthoromycota; class Entomophthoromycetes; order Entomophthorales; family Capillidiaceae; genus Capillidium; species Capillidium rhysosporum. The sequence continues at coordinate 47,882 of JAWQFY010000161.1, read as the reverse complement.
AAATTCAGCATACCTATATCCACTAGATGAGCTCCCACTCCTTTGATGATTTTGATTACAATCTACATCACCTCTATTTCTAAAAGGTAAATTTGGTTGTACAGCTGGTTGCTCATCCAACAACCAAAGATCGATATCAGTAAAGGATTCAAGTCTACTGCTATTAGTTTTACTTTCGGTTGTACTTGTTCTAACTTTCCTTTTAGGAAACTTCCAGTGTTTAATCATGATTAATACTACTACTGTTACTAACAAAGTGACAGTTGTTGTAATTACAATTAAGGTGGTTGAATAATGTAACCAATTTTCCAACGAGTTGTCAGAGGGTACAGTTAACGCCAAAATGTATAGAAGTAAGCCTAAGCTCATCATCCACAATATTATAAATCCAGGCAAGACGACGTAGCCAGGCTTTATAACCTATTCAACAGTTAGTGTGAAATAAGAAAAACAATTTATACCGATTGGTAAGCTAATAACAGGAACGCTAAAGTAGCTACGGACCAAGTGATGACATCCTTATGTTTAGGCCAATATTTAACCCTCGGAATATAGAGAAGTGTAGGCCATGGAAGTAAAATAACGAATATTGAGGTAATAAAAACAACGGATGTTATCGAGTCGTCGAATTGAGAAGCTGCAAAGTCAAAGTAGTTTGACCCAAATATTCGATATTGAGACCAAATTATTTTGGAGCGTAAAGGTTGATAAACTAGAGCAACTACTATAAATTCCAAACCGCGAAATAATATAGTTACCACCTCGAGTATTATCAAAGTGGTTAAGCTAGGCTTAGATAACTATATGAAATTAGATTAGTACAACTTCGAACATAAAACTTAGTAAAAATATGGAAGTGTAATGCTTACCAGGCATCTAGTCACCGTGTTAATTATCAGCACTAAAAAGCTATAAAGCCGGAAATATAAAGTAAGGTCCCACAACCTACTGTTGAGTCGAAAACTTGCAAAGTTACCCATACCTACAACAACAACATACAATATTGTAATTGTGATAGATTGGCATAGTATCTGTATATCTTCATGATAGTATTGTAGTGCTATATAAAGTTCTAAAGTTAAACTTGGTAGTATAAATGTTGATAATAATAAAGCTGTCTTGTATGGGCTGTTTAATAACTATATAATTTAAATTTCCATAAATTTAGATTTAAAGATATTTTTGCGGGCTTACGTTTAGTATTAAACTTGACGTGACGGTTTTCGTATCGGAATCGACTACACTTGAAACCTGATTTGGATTCGTAAATAGCTCAATTTGACTTTGATTTACTTTTTCGGATCTTTGTTCGGATTCAACAGCACTTGAAGTTTCAAGTAAATTCGAAGGTATCTTAACTTGATCTTGGCCGTTCAATGACATATCTTCTTAAAAATTAAAAGTATATTGGTTTCTAATCAACATATAGTTGTAGTCGATTCTCTAAACTTTTAATTACTCCTTTTATATATATAACAAAAATACCACCATTTTTTCGGACTTAACATAAACTCCGTAAACTTTACATCTTTTAATTTCCACCCCAAATTTAGATTTCGATCAAATTCTACGTCACTAAACTTTAGAATTATCAATTCAAAAAAATAGTAGTCAAGACAGATTGTATAGAAAATGTTGGAGGATTAATATTCTAAAGTATTAAGATATCGAAATAACTCAAAGGTACAAGAAAACAATAATCAGGTAATATGACTTATTAAAACGATAATAGTTTTTGATAAAAAGCAAGGAAAAACATGCTTGGAAAGTAAATTTATAAAATACAGTTATAAGTGTGTATACATATTTAATTGTCAATATATATGTATATTATTTTATTATATTTTTTTTACTTTGTAGCTGTTTAAATAAAGTTTTTTTAATATTATTTATAAAAATTGGATGCACTGAATACATATATAATTATCTATTTTCAAAAATAGCTAATTCTAAAAAAAACCAATAAAAAATATAGCAAAAAAAATTAGCTAAAAATTACAATTTATATATTATAGCATATTTATACTCATTACTAAAATACTAAACTTTTAGTAATTTTTGCCAAATTTTATTTATATTTAAAATTTTAAAAAAGGTAAAGGCTATTACTAAAATCTTTAAAACTATTATATAATATATAAATATTTAAAAAATATTAAAAAATAAAAGTTTTTATTTTAATAAGTAGAATAATATTTTACAATTTTGATTATTATTACAAATTTATATTTTTTACTAAATTATTAATATATAAATATAAAAAAATATTGTTATAATATAAAATATCAACTTATTATATCTTACTAAAAATTATTTAAAATATATATATTACTATATAGTATATATATTTAATTATTAAAAAAATTTTAAAATTTTAATATTATTTTTAATATATTAATTTTAGTTTTTAAATTTTAAATATTTTTTAATTTATAAATTATATAATTTATATTTAATATTCAATAATAATAATAATTAAATTAAATATTTTTAGTTATTTTATTTATTTTTCTAAATTATACTATTATAATAATATTATAAAAATATATTAAAATTTTATTTTTTAAATATAGTCTAAAAAATAAGCAAATATAAAAGTATAATTATAAATATATAGTTATTTTTTATATATTTATTATATATTTATTATATATAAATTAAGTTTAAATAGATATAAAATTATAGTATACTAAAGCTAATTTTTAATATATTATTATAAATTTTGAAATAATTAAAATATTTACTAATTTATATAGCTTTTTGATAAATTTTTTTTAATTTTTTTTAATATATATTTAATTATAGTAATTTTTATAATTATTAGCTTAATTTTTTCTTTTATACTTATATATTAAATATAATATATATTACTATATATATTGTAAATAATAAGTTATAGCTAAAAAATAAGTAAATATTTATTTTTAGCTAATTTTATTAACTTAATTTTTTATTATTTAATTTTTAAAATTAGTTAAATTTTTTTAATTTTTAATATATTATTATTTTTATTAATATATAAAAATTTAATATTATTAAAAATATAATTTAAAATAAATTTATAAAATAAATTTACTATATATTAATATATATATTTTTATTAGTAATATTTTTCTTTTTTTTAAATAATAATAGTTTTTAGTAAATTTTATTAAAATATAAAAATATATTATATTTTAATATTTATAAAATTTAATATAATTTTTAAACTATTTATATATACTTTTCAAAAATTAATATTTAAACAATTTTTTATTATAATTATTTTATATTAAAATTAATATATAAAAAGCTTATATATAAAACTTTACTTTTTATAAATTAAAAATATTATTTTTTAAATTATTACTTTAAAATAAATAGTAGTTTATTTTAATAAAATCTTTATTATAATTATTATTTTATCTTTTTTTTAATATATTTTACTTTAAAAGTAAAATTTTTATTTTTTATTTTTTTAAATAAAATTTAAAATTTATAAAATAATTAATTTTTACTATTATTATATATTTATATTAAATTTAATATATTAAAATATTATTATTAATTAAAAAATATATTAAAATTTTTCTAATTATTTAAAATAGATTAATATAAAGGTTTAGTATTTTAATAAAATCTATTAAACTTAATACTTTAAAAAATATAAATATATATAATTTTTAGCATTTTTTATTAGCTAAATTTATCTAATTTAATTTTAAAATATAATTATTAATTAATAAAATAAAAATTTAAAATTATTTAATTTAATAGTATTTTAAATAAAAATAGCTAATTAAAGTTTTAAAAATTCTAAATTTTTCTATTTAATTAAAAATATAATATAATATTTACTAAAAATTAAATAAATATTTGATTAATAAAAGTAATTTTATATATATTATTTTGTTTAGATTAATTTTTATAAACTTTTATTATCTTTGCACTTTTAAACTTTTATAATGTATTAAATCTCTAATAAATAAAAGTAATTTATATAGATAATTAATATATTTATATATTAATTATTATATTTAATTGTATTTAGTTTAAAATAAAATGTAAATATAAGTTAAATTTATTAAAAAACTATATTAAAAATAACTTTATAGTATTTAAGTTAAAATTTGTAGACTATTATTTTAATACTATATAAATGTTGATTTATTTACTATTTTTTAAATATGTAGTTTAGTTTTAGTATAAAAAACATTTAAATATTATTTTTATAAGTTTAAATTTAGTATAAATAAGTAAAATAGTATTTAATTAACTTTAAATTATAAATATCTTGTAATGATTAATATCACTTTATAGAATAAATTAAATCAATTAAATTAAAATAGGTACATTTTATTAACTAAATAGCTTTATAAATTTAACTTATAAGTATATATTCAGAATGTTTAGTGAAAAAACATGAGCTTTTTCAAAGATTTAAAGTTAGATTAAGCTAGGATTACAAAAAAAGTTCTTATAAAGTTTAAGTATAGAAAAATTGCTAAATTGTAGAACACTTAATAAAACTGAGTGAAAATAAATTGCCATTTTAGAGAATCTAAATTTCTATTTAAAGATATATATTTTTTTGCTCAAAAATGGTTAAAAAGTAGTCCATTTGAAATACAGTTGACAGTAAAGTTTATTCAGCCAAATTAAAAAGTAATCTTTCGGTACCAGCGTTAGTTAGAAAAGAACACTAAATTTAAGTATATTAAAATCAAAAATTTATAAAATTAGCTTAGAACAGACCTTCTAGTGGGCTCAATCTTAATCGAATTTGGCTAGAGAATTCAAAACTCTATAGTTGAAGGTATAATTAGCTAGCTTCCGCTTCATTAAAATATATCTTTCATTTACTGTATAGTTATACATTTAATGGATGTAGTCAGTATATCGTTTATTAAACTAGTAATACTTTATTTTGATATAGAAAAATGGGGCTGAGATTTTAATGGCCCTTAGTTAAAGCGACAAGTTTTCGGATATCACTTTCTAACCTTTTACCACCGAAGAGTCTGGATGCTCTATTAGTACCTACTTCTTCCAAATTCACTAAAAATTTCTAATTAATAAAATGGTTAAAATTTTATTTACTTTCATCGTAATTGTTATCGGTTCTTTTTATATAAAGTTTGAAATCAGTATAGCATTGAGAGATGGCGATTAAAAAAGTTGGGTCGCAAATAAATGCTATAAAGTTCAAAGTCCCCATCGTAGCTTAAAAAGTTTAGTAAAATTTAAAAATATTTAATTCACTTTCACTGAAGATAGACCAAGCTGTCAACCAATCCGCTTCGAAATGACCAACTTGGGCCAAGTAACGCACGATAAACCCAGTCTGTGATAAAATACATACTATAGGGTACAGTGATCTACATATACAATAATTAGCTTGGGAAAGCACACTTTTTATTTACACTCTGAATATCAACTTTTCTAAAAATTTCTCAGGGTCGCTCTCCTCAGTTGCGTTGTAAGAGTCATTCTGGTTTTGAATCTGTTTGATAGTAGCTATCCGTGCCCTTAAATTCCGGTTAACGATAATTGCAACTACTAAACAGTAAATAATAGTATTTATAATTATTATGTTTAAGATGATAGTTAAGAACCAACTTCCCTCTTTATCATTATCGATATAACAGTAACTTTGGTTCATCTTGCCAAAATTATGAGTAATAGCTAAAAATATTATTGGTAAGTGACCTTTTATATTAATTTACCGTAGGGTGGAATGGTTATAATTGCAGTAAAGGCAAAGGATCCAATCCAATAGTAAAGTTCGTACTGTACTTTGTGCGGTAACTTCTGTATAAACAGGATGTGTAGGTTCACAGCGGTACATATGTTGAGAAAGCAGTATAAAAGTCGAATAGAAACTCTAATAAATCCTAAAAATTCGCAAACTAGTCCTGGATCCGTATCCCTTGCAAATAAGTTGCAGAGATGGCTGATGAAATCTAATAACGCTACTCCTACTTGAATTCGTAAAGTTACTCGGTCGATCAAGAAAGGTTTGTGCACAAATATTACCAAAGTGAGAAGTGGTGGGATCAACGACAGTAAGGCGCTTACAATGATAAAGTATTGGCTTACCACAACAACCACTGTAACCTCGGGAGAATTACCATTCATTTAATATGATGTGAATTTTTTTCTGACGCTCCTTTATATACCATTATGCCGACCTATTTAGGATATGCAATATAATAACTGCTGCTACTATAACCATCTTCGGATAAAGTCCCGGTCCAAACAGGTGTGCACCTTATAAAGTATTGACTAAAGATTTCAAGTGCTTTTTAAAAAAGTATACAATCTCGGAAAATTGGCGTTATTAAACAAGGTTTTTTACTAAGCTTCTAATAAACTTGACATCTAACTTCGATTTGGAATCCAACAGTTTCAACAAATGAAATATTCACAACTTAATACATTCCCATTTAATTGGATATTTTAGCTACATAAACTATTCCAAAGTATGTTTGCATACATGACTTTTCACTACGTTTTTGTTGCTTTTCAATAAACAGAACTAAATTTCAAATTTAAGTTCAAATACTTGTTTCTTTCCAACTCAAAGTTTATCCATTGTTTTAAATTCATTTGAAGCTGGTAGAGCATAACAAAAGCAAGCTTAGAAGAGGAAAAGTTCGGAAGTAAAGCTGGTACCTGGGCAAAAGCAAACTACTGTTTCTGGTGAAGCTAAGCCGATTGAACTACCTTAAGAATTTATACTATTTCTCGCAAAAATATACAATTTAATACCTACCAAGTAGCGTTTTTTGTATAACAAAGCTTGAAGTTTAGAAAATAGGGTATTAGCTAGTCTTGGAAAGCTGAAGATTACAAACTATACAGTAGTAGTGTAATAGTTATACAGTATAATATATAACAAGCATTACAGTTATAACCATATTTGGAAGTGACTTTTAAAAGATCTTAAAGTTGAGATTCATATTAACCTTACCAGTTTGCTTTAGATTTAGCTGATGGTATAGTTAATAAGCATCCAGTACTTATAAAATAAAAAATTTAAGTAGAAAATTCTTATAATAATAATAATAATAAGTATATAAATTGTATTTTTTACTACAAAAGATTTTAAGTATTTTTAAATTAGATTAAATCTAAGTTATAATTCTAAAATTTATTATTTTTCTTAAAATTTAATTTTAAATTTAAGCTAAAAGAAAGTAATAAAAAAATTGTTATAAATCTAAATTAAACCTATATAATTATAAAAGATATAACAAAAATATGAATTTAAGCAGTTTTAAATAAATAGAAAATTAGCTAATTTTTATTTAAAAGCTTAATAAAATTTCAAAAACTTAATATAATTAAGTTTTAAATAAATATTATTTGTTTAATTTTAAGTATATTTAAAATTTTAAAACTTTTAGCATGTTTTACTAAAAGTTATATAAAAATAAAGTTTTTAAAAGGTAAACTAGCTATAAAGTAGCTAATATTTTTGAAAGTATATTTGCTATTATATATGAGTATATATTTTTAAAATTTAGATATATTTTAATATACTTAAAAAATGTTATTAAAAATCATAATTATAAGAGCTTTAAAAAAGGTATATTTATATAAAATATTATTTTAGTATTTAAATTTATAGTTTATAATTATTAGCTATAAGCTTTAAGCTTTTTTTATTTTATTAAAACTATATAGCCTATAGTTAAATATTTTTTAATTTAGTTTTAAAAGTATTTTTTGTAAATATTTTAGCTTTACAAAGCCTTTTTACTATATATAAAAAGTATACTTAATATAATTTTATAAATTAATAGTATTTTTTCTCTATTATATATAAATAATATATATAATTTTAGTAATTTTTTTTAGTATACTATATACATTATATATTTTTTAAGTATTTTTAATTAAATTAAAGCTTAAGCTATATATAGTTTTTTACTATATAAAAAGTTAGTTAAAATGCTCCTTATTATTACTTTTAATTTAGTTTTTAGTTATTATAATAGTAAAAAAATGAGTTTTTACTATATTAAAAATAAAAGCTTTGCTATAATATATTAATTTAAAATAGTATACATAAATTTTATTTTTATAATATTACTATAAAAAATTATATATTTAATATTTAAAAAATAAATAAATATTAATAAATAAATTTATTTTTAGCTTATTTTATTAGTTTAATTTTCATAAATTATAATTATTAGTAAATGTAAAATATTTAATAATAGCTATTATTTTTAAAATTATATAATAAAACTATTAGTTTTTTTTAAATATATTATTAAACTTTTAATATATATTTATAATATCTTTATAATAATATACTTTAAAATAAACTAAAAATTAGCTAAAATATTATAATTTAACTTTTATTATATAAATTTTAAATTAAAATTTTTAATCATATTATTTTTATATATTTATATATTTTTATCTATATTATATTAGTAAAATTTATATTATTCCTTTTAAAGCTATTATAAATAATATAATAGCTATTAATAACTATTTAATAAAAATAATATTTATTAATTATTAATTATTACTTTATATATTAAGTTAAACTTTGCTTTTTATTATTTTAATTTCCTAATTTTTTATATAGCTTTTTTTATATTTTAAGTATATTTACTAATATTTATTCTATTTTTATTTTTATTAAAATTTATCTATTTAAAATTAGATAATGTTTTTTATTTAATCAATAAATTATTTTTTATATATTTATTTACTTATAATATAACTTTATATAAGCTAAAATTTTCTTTAATAGTTTTTTTTAAAATAATTAAATATATTAAAAAGTGTAAAGCTTTTTTTTAAATAATTAAATATATTAAAGTATAAAGCTTTTTAATTTTTTAGCAATTTATAATTTTAAACTATATTAAAATATATAATAAAGTATATTATAATTACTTTTTTTAGATTTTAATTAAATATATATATTTTACTTTTTATTATTATTTTTATTATTTATTTTAATTTTTTAGTATTAAGTTTAAAATATAATAAAAAAATATTTTTCTTTTTTAAATTTTTATTTTAAATTTATTAATATATATTTTAACTTTTCTACATTTTAATATAGTTATTTAATTAGCTTTTTAAAATAATTTACTTATAACTTTAATATTTTCTTATTAAAAATAATAATTTACTATATAAGCTATTTTTTTTACTTTGTTTTTTTAAGTTTAAAAATATTTTTAAAGATAATATTTTATATATATTTATTTTATATTTAAATTTAAGTATAAAAATAAATTATAATTTAAAATAAAGTAGTAGTATTTTAATAATTAAGCTTTTTAAATAAATATATTATATAGTTTTATTTTACTAAATATTAAAGCTATAAACTAAGCTTTAGTATTTAAATAAAATTTAAAATTTATTAATTTATTTATTTTTATATTTTATAAATAGCTTTTTAAGTTTATTTAAACTTTATTTAATATTATTACTAGTAATATTTTAATTTATAATTTTAATTTTAATTACTTAAATTAACTTTAAATAAAAACTTTTTTTTTAATTTTAAAATTTAACTTATTTACTAATAATTTATATATTTTTTATTTTTAGCTTTATTTAAATAAGTTTAAATTTTATAATTAATAAATATACTTATTTTTAAAAAATAATAAAAATATAAACTTAGATTTATTAGCTTATAAAAACTAAAAAATGTATTATTTTAAATTTTTTTTATTAATATATAAAATTAAAAAATTTATATCTAATATATATTATATAATTTATATTTTTAATAATATTATTTAATTTTTATAAGTAGTTAATAACTTATTTAAGATATTCTAATTTTTAATAATAAAATTTTAAGAAATATTTTTATATAATTACTAATTATAATATAAAAAATTAAATATTATTATAATTTAAAAAACAAACTAATAATTTATTACTATATTTTATTAATAATTAAAAAATTATTTATTAAAAAATATTAAAAAAGTTATATAAAATTAAAATTAAAAGTATATAATTATATAAAAATTAAGAATTAAATTTATTAAATTGCTTTATTTGCTAAAATTATATCTAATTAAATAATGTTAACAACCATTAATTTATAACAAAAACTTAATAAAATCATAACTTAATAAAATATATTTTACTAATTATAAATATTTTAGAGACTTTTTCTATTAAATAGAGTTTTATATATTATGCTTAGCTTTATTACATAAATAATAAATAAATTAATTATAAAAATTAATATATTTAAATTTACTCCTTTATTGTTCTAAGTAACAGAAATTTTGTATTAAAATTTTCCTATTATGTGAAAATTTAAGAGATGAGCTGTGGTAAGTTTTTGAAAAAATTGTACTGTAGTAGGATTTATATTAAAAATATATATCTAGAAGGCCGAAATATGTGTTCAAATATAATTGATTCTTAAACTATTATTTAAAAATTTAATAAATTAAAAACCTTTGAACTTCAAGATTTTAATAGATATTATAGGGTGGTATTAAAGTTCGGTAGAATTAGAGATATAAATTTGTTTCTACAAGTTTCTGGTGCTTGCTTAACTAATTGGGTAAAATCAATTCAAAAATAGAATGTGAGATCATTGGAAATTTTGAGGGTAAATTTACAAAATAATCATCTTAGTTAGAATCATTCTTAAATTTTAGATAACAGTTTATAAAATACGATGTCTTGGCAAGCTTATGTAGATAACAACTTGGTTGGCACTGGTCTTATCAATAAGGCGGCAATTTTAGGTCATGATGGTTCCTTATGGGCTAAGTCCCCTGATTTTGATGTAAATTTATTTTTGCGATTTTATTCTAATAAATAGATTAATCAAAATGAAATCAACGCCATTATCGCTGCCTATAAAGATCCTTCTGGCTTACAAGCTAACGGTTTCCACGTTGGTGGTGTTAAGCACTTTTTCCTCAGAGGTGATGAAAGAACTTTGAATGGCAAACAAGTATTTGTTGTTTTTTAAATTAAATTAATGCTTTTTAAGGGAGAAGCCGGTGTTTTCTGCGTAAAAACTACACAAGCTATACTCGTTGGAACTTATATAAAAGGAGTTTCTCCTGGTCAAGCCTCTGTCGTGGTTGAGAAATTAGGAGATTATCTTATTGAAGTTGGTTATGTAAGATAGAATTACTACTCTTTTATTAATCCTTTTTTTAGTAATTTGTTTGTCCTTTATTAAGTAGTTTTCTAAAGTTATCTTTTTGCAAAGCTATAAAATCTTAATAAAAGTTACCTATGTTTTAATTTTTAATTGCTTTAAGCTTTGTTATATATTAACCTGTACATATATTTTTAAGAATAGTTAAACTATAAATGAAATTTCTTTTATTAGTTGCTTAATAATTTTATTTTATTTACTATTTAAAAAAGAAAAATATTGGATAACTTTATTAAATATAATAGTCCATATAAGCCATCCAATTAGGAGAAACAGGTTTACTTCCCTTTGTAGCTATTATCATTGCTTGAAAATAATCTCAAAGTTTGTGCATTTTTGTTGATTGTATATATTCACCTATTAAAAATCTGGGGATAAATTTTATTACTTTCTGCTTATGTACTTGTTAGAATTGTGTTGATGTCTTTAAATGTTTTCCTTGCCTCCTCTTATTTTTAATATTAATTAATAAACAATATATTAATAACTACTTATTAGTTAAAGTTTTAAAAAAATATTATAGTTTTAATTATAACTACTAGTTAAAATATTAGAAAATTGCTATATTATATTTTTAAAGTTATTTAGGCTTTATTTTGTTAATTTTTAAAAAAAAGTAAGTTAATTTTAAATAATATTAAAAATACTTAATAATATATTATATATATTTGCTAATATATTTAAAATATTATAAAATTTGTAAAAAATAAACTAAAGAAAGTATAAATATATTTATATAAATAGGTATTTAAATTTAATTAAGCTTAGATATTTAAATTTTAAAAGCTTATTTTTTAATAATATAAAAAAATATTAATATTATATTTACATTAAAAGCCTAAAAATTAAATGTATGAATTAATAAAAAATATATTTTATAGCTAATAAAACAGTATTTAAAAGGTATTTTAAATATTTAATTATTAGAAATAATATATTTTAAGTTAAAAAATATATATATAATTTAAAAAAAAGGTAAATTTAAAGCTTTAATAAAATAATAAAAATCTTAAAGCTATATTTATAATAAAAATTAGAAAATATAAAATACTAAAAATTTAATAATGTTAATTTTTTTAATAATTTAAACTAATTAAAATTTTAATAATTATTAAGCTTTTTTATAATATTTTATTTTATTTAATACTTATTTAAATTATAATAGAAAAATTATATAATAAAATATTTTATAATAGCTATTAAAAATTAATATTATATATATTAGTATAAATTAATATTATTTAAATTATATTAAGTAGTTTATAATTTTTTTATAAAATTTTTACTTAATAGAAAATAATTAAATATTTTTTATTTTTTAAAAATATCTAATTACTAAAATTTAATTATAAATTTTTATATTTAAAATAATAACTTTAAGTAAAAAAAATATTATAATAATACTTAAATAAGTTAATATAAAATTACATAAATTAAATAAATACTAATATATTAAAATATAGTTAAAATAATAAAAATATTAAGCTAATTTTATAATTTAAATATTAAAATTTTATTTTTTTATACTAAAAGTTTTAAAAAAAAGCTATTATAAAAAAAAACTATTTAAATAGCTAAATATTAAAAGCTAAAATTTATTTTCAAGTAGTAAAAAAATACTATTTATATTTGATATATTTATATTATTAACTTATATATATATATATATATATATATATTTAATTTAGTAAAATTTTAAAATTTTATTTTCTTTTGTATAATAATTAATAGTACTAATTTAAGTTTAATTATAGTTAATAGCTTAGCAATATATTTTTAAAATAAAAACTAAAATTTTTAAAAATATTAATAAAATAATAAAATAATAAAATAATAAAATAAAATAAAATATTTTTATATTAATTTTATATTTATGTTTTATTTTAAGCTATTTTTTATCTTTATATATTACTATTATATATTAATATTTTAGTTTTTTAAAATATATTTCTAAATACAAATAAAAATATAATAGCTATATTAAATTACTTATTATAATAATATAAATAAAAATTCAACTTTAATTAATAAAATTTATATCTATATATATAATTATAAAATTTTAAATATTTGTAATATAATGAAGAAAAATTAATTTTAATATTAAACTTTTATTTTATAAATAAAAATTAGTTAATTTTATATTTTTATATTTTAAATAAATTTTACTTTATATTTTAACTTTAATTTTATTTAAATAAATAACTTTTTAAATATTTTTTATTTTTTATTTTAATTAACTTTATTTAATTTTATATTAAAATAATAAAACTTTAAAAATATTAAGCTAATAAAATTAATTAAACCTTAAAAGCTAAAAATGATTTATTGTATTTACTATTATTTATAAATTATAAAATATAAAATACATAATTACTTATTATTAGTTTATTAAAATTTAATAAAAAAAACTAATTTAGTTTTATTATTATTATTTTTTATATAAAGTAAAAATTTTTAAAAAGCTTAAAAAATAAAAAGTATAATTTTGTACTTTAGTTTACTATATTTAATAATAAAAATACTATTTTATAGTTAAAATATTAAAAAAAAGTATTAAATAAATAAAGTTAATTTAAAGTTTTAGCTATATTGAAATTTAATATAAAACTTTAAAGTATAAATTATTATATTTTATAGCTTTTTTATTTTATATAGTAATTTATAAACTATATATATAAGCTTTTATATTTACTTAATTTCTAAATTATAGCTTTAAAAAAATAATATATATATATTATAAAAACTTTAATAACTATATAATAAAACAATTTTTATATACTAAATAATAGTTTTATTTATTTAATAAGTATTTTGTATACTATTTTATTTAGCAATTAATAAAACTTTTAACTTTAATAATATAAAAATAAAGGTTAAAAAAAATTACAAAGTATAGCTTATTATTAAATTTTTAAAATTTAGTAATAAATCTAACTTTTTAAAAATAATTTATAACTTTTATAAAAAATTTTAATAAATTAATTTTAAAAGCTAATAAATATTCTAAAAATAAACTTTTTATAATTATATAAAAATTTATTATAAATTATTATAAATATAATATAAACTTTAGCAGTAATAAATATAAATATAGTATATATTTTAATAATAATAATTATTTAGATAAATTTAATTAATAATTTTATAATATTATAAAAAATAGTATAAAATAAGCAAAATCTAAAATAAGTATAGTTTAATATATAATATATAAAAATATTAAATAAAAGCTAGTAATAATATATATAATTTTTAATTTAATATTTGCAAATATATAAAAATAAATTATAAATAATTATATAATTAAATTAATTATATACTTAAATTAATAATAATATTTTTTAAAAAGCTATAAATTTTAATTAAATATTCTTTTTTATTTTTTATATACTAAATTATTATTATAATTAATTAATAAAAAATATTTTAATTTAATAATATTTACTAGTATAATTTTAATAAAGTTTACAAATATAGTATTTTTTATCTTTTATAATTGTAAATTTTAAAAAATATATTTAAAATTATTAAATTATTTAAATTATTTAAATTATTTTTTTAATTTAAATATTTTATAAAATAAAATAAAATATAAACTTAGCTTTTAATATAAATTTTAAATAAAAATTTAAATATTATAGTAAGTATAAATTGGAATTTTAGTATAAATTTAATAAAAAATTTATTTATTTTTTAAAAGTAGTTAATTATATTTATAATAAAATTATAAATCAAGTAATTAATAAAGTTTTTATTTAACTTAAGTTAAATATAATATATATATATATTAAATTTTAATATATTATTTTTAATTAATTAAAATAATTTCTTTTTATTTATAAAAATATAAACTAGTAGTTTTAATAAAAAAATACTAATTTTATTAAAGTAAAAGCAAATTAAACTATTGTTAAAATAGCTAATTAAAAATAAATATATTTTTTTAAAAGAATTATAGCTATTTAAACTATTAAGCTAAAGTTTTTTACTAATTAAAAAATTTAAATAAATGCTATTTAACTTTTACTTATATTTTTATAAGTTTTTTTAGATAAATACATTATAGAAATTATAGCTACTTATTTTATTATTTTATAGATTTTTTTAGTAATTGCTAATATATTAGCCTTATTTTATTTTATAAAAGCTATTATAAAATAATTTATTGTTTCTACTTTAAATTATTTTTAAATAACTAATAAATAAACTTTATTTTAGCTATATTCTTATTAATTATAAATTTTTTATTTTCTATATACTACTAAGTTACTTAACTACTTTATAAGATTAGCTAACTAGCTTATACTAATATATATTAATATATTTACTAATTTTTTTACTTATTATTAAAACTTTTATACTTATATCTAAATTACTAAATAATATACCTCCTTCCAAAATTTTCTGCTCTTTTAACTATTTTAGAATCTAGTCTCCTAGTTCTTATTACAGCTACTGATATTTTTAATTTCTACTCTGCATTTTAGGCTTTTTTTTCAAACTTTGGAGGATAGTATTCTATTCTATACATAAGTATAAAACTGTTAGATACTTCATTAACAGATATACTCTGCCTTAACAGTTTTGGCTTAATATGTAAATTTTAGATAAAAGTAACTTCCTAAAATTGAGCTATGTACCAGCCTTTGTTATTTTATATTTATTCAATATTGAAAAGATCTTAATCTAGATTACATTTGATATTAAAATTTTAATATAAATATAAGCATATCATTAATTTATAGATTCGATTTTTATTTATATTTTGGGGCTAGGTATCGATTAGAGAGCTCTAGAAATTACCTATTTTACCAAGGGGTAGTTGGTATTTACCTGTCAAACACAAATTCCGTGTTCTTTGTTAAATATCTTTGTGTCTTAAGATATATTTTTAAATTCCAAAAGTTATTCATTTATTTGCAAATACAATGACGAAAATTTTAATAAATTTTATCAACTCCGAAAACTAAATTTCCAACCAATTTTTTGATAGAACTCGGCGATGGAAGTAGAATATATTGGAAGCGATGAGCCTATCTACGCCGAGGTTTCGGACAGTGAAATAAAAAGAAACTTGCAAATAAATGAGGAGTACAAAGTGTGGAAGAAGAATGCCCCATTTTTGTACGATATGGTTATAACTACTTCTTTGGATTGGCCCAGTTTAACTTGTCAATGGTTCCCCGACATAGATTAGTAATTTTAAATTCTAATATTTGAATCTAAATTACAAATTTTAGTCCAGAAGGTAAAGATTACTCAGTTCAGAGGCTACTTTTAGGTACCAATACTTCTAAGAAGGAGATTGATTACCTGCAGATAGCTACCGTAACTTTACCTAAAGCTTACGAGAAGGAAGTATCTGAATCGGAAGGTTAGTTTCTTTATTTTCAAATTGTAACTAAATTTAATACTATTCGAAGGTGGTTACGGTTCCGCAAAACCTAAAGTCAGCATAACCCATAAGTTCAACCATGAAGGGGAAGTTAACAGAGCTCGTTACTGTCCACAGAACCCTGATCTTATCGCTTCATTCTCATCTACCGGTAAAGTATTCGTATTTGATCGGACCAAGCACCCTTCTATTCCTTCAAATGATACTGTTTATAAACCGGATATAGAATTGATCGGGCATGAAAAAGAAGGGTAAAAGGTTATTTTGGTAATTCTAATTCTAAGCATTGTAGGTTTGGTTTATGTTGGAATCCTCTAGTAGAGGGTCAGATCCTTACTGGTGCTTACGATAATACTGTACGCCTATGGTATAGTTTTTGATTTTTTGGTATTGAACTGTATTTTTAGGGATATAACCACTTACACTAAAGGTAATACGAAAATCAACCCCAGTAAGGTATTCGGACATCACACCAATTTGGTAGAAGTAAACTATAAGTTATAATTTTTGTATCTAATAGTTTTTAGGACGTCGCTTGGAATTTTAAACACCCAACAGTTTTTGGTTCAGTATCCGATGACCAACATGCTTTTCTGTAACTATTATAAAACCCATCTATTTATTTATTTCTTTCAACTTTAGATGGGATACTAGAAAAGGTGACGACCCAACTCACCGGATCCACGCCCATAACGATAACGTCAATTGTATCGCATTTAACCCTTTCAACGAGGTTTTGTTCGCCACCGCCTCCGCCGATAAAGTAATAATTTTTCCTCCTTATGTTTGATTCTAACTTAAATCAAAATATTTAGACAGTCGCATTATGGGATATGCGTAACCTTTCGATGAAGATACACACTCTACTAGGCCACCAAGACGAAGTCAGATCCTTGGATTGGTCCCCAACCGAACCCACCATACTTGCCTCAGCTGGTTGTGATCGCAGACTGATTATGTGGGATATGTCCAAGATTGGAGCGCCTCAAACGGAAGAAGATGCTGAGGATGGTCCTCCTGAATTACTGGTATTTAGAAATGTTTTTGACGAGGAATTAACCTTTTGTACTCCTTAGTTCTTACATGGTGGTCATACCTCCCAGATTTCCGATTGCTCTTTTAACCCCCATAGTCCCTACACGATGGCCTCATGTGATGAAGATAACGTCGTAGAAATCTGGCAAGTGGTAAGTACTTCCACACCCTACTTTTTATTAAATTTGTCTAATATTTTATCTATAGGCTCACAACCTTATTTCTAATGAAGATGAAGAACAATGAAATTGTACCATTTCATTTAAAAAAACAAGCTTTAGCTACGCAGAAATATTAATTCCAATCTTATCTAAGATTAATTTCTACCTTGGTTGGTTTTGATAGTCAGTTATGTTGAGTATATAAATGTACCAAGTTTTTAAATTCCGTTATATTTCAACCCCTTAACTATCATTTTTTAATCTATTATACTAGTAACCAATTTTTATTTCTAATTTGGTAAATCAATAATTTTGTAAACTATAACTACAATCTTTAAAATTAATTGGCTAAAATTTTGATAATTAGTGCACTGGTAACTTTATATAAAGATTGTAATAATAGTGTTTTTATTCAATCAGCTAAAATGCTAATGCTTAAAGTATAACAAACAGTTTTCAAAAACTAATTTATTCAACTTTAGAAATAAATTGAATTACCTAAATTAAAAAAACCAAAATTTTATCTGCTTAATATCCATTATTAAGTAAAAATCAAAAATGAAAGAATTATTAAAATTGCTCAATTATAAGTAAATAGTTAAAGATTCTACTTAATATTTTAATTTATTTACTATATTTACTATTAAACTTTATACTTATAATAGGTTTATATAATTAAGTATATTTTAAGAAAGTAGTTTATTAGCAATATTTTAGTTTAAAAATATTTAGATTTCTAACTATTAAAATAAATATATTTGAAAAATAATATTATAAAATTATTAAAAAATACAAGTTTCAAAAGTATTTTTAAATAATTATAAACAGTGCTATATTTTTAATAATTTATAAACTTTACTTTATTTTTAATACCTACTTTAAAGAAAATAACTATGTATTTTTTTTATTTTTATAAGCTTTAATAGCTTAATAGGTAATATAGATATATAAGTTTTAATTTTTAACATTTTATTATTATTTTTTTCCATACTAAGCTTATATATCTTATTTTTCTATTTATACTGTTTTTTTTTAAAGTATAAATGTGTATAAGTATGTTAAAATAAAGACTTTTTCCAAAATTAAATATAAATCTTCTAATAAAAGTTTTGAAAAATAGTATTTTATTATTATTTAAAATAAATTATATACTTTTTATAAGCTATTTTATATATTTTTAAACAAATTAGTTATAACTTTACTATAATTTACTATAAACTTTTATATTGTTAAATTTTTTTTTAAATAGTATTTTAAATAAATAAAATTTATATTAAATATCATTTTTATATTACTAATATTATACTTATAACTTTTTTTAATACTATAATAGCTAGCTTTAATAATTTTAAGCTATTTTTTCTTTTTATAATATTTATTTTTAGTATTATTTTAGTACTAGTTATTATAACTTATATTTGTATAAATTATTCAGTTTATTATATAAATAAACCTTTTTATTTTTAAATATATTATTTAAAAATTTATAGCTAAATATAATAATAATAATATTAATTTTACTTTTTATAAGCTTAAAGCTATTAAGTTTGCTAAATTTTATGCTAAAATTTTTACTTTAAGTATAAAATTAATTTTAAAATATTTTTATATATCAAAAAAACTAAAAGTAAATAATAGTTAAAAAAATATAAATATATAAAATAATAATAAGTATAATAAATATAATAAATATATACTTAACAAATTATTAAAAGAATAATAGTAATTAATAGCAATATAATTAATATAAAATTTTAATTATTTAATATATTTTATTAATATATTATTAGCTTTACTTAGTTAAAAATAAATTTTAGTTATATATAATTAATTAGCAAATTTTAAATATATTAAAATTTAAAACTCTAATAATTAAAAATAAATATTATATAAAAAATACTAATTAAAAATATCTAAATACTGTAATATATTAAAAATTTATAAGTTAAATATTAACTTTAAAATATTTTATCTACTTATTTAGCTTATTAAAAATTAAATTTTTTGTTTAATTTTTTTTTATATTTAATAAGATATATATATAATTATTAAAATTTTATAATTATTATAAGTATATTAAATTTTAATATAAAATAAAAATATTAACTAAAAATAAGTTAAAAAACTTTGCTATTTAACTAAATTAAAATAAAATTTTATATTAATTATTAGTAAAATACTTTGAAAAAAAATTTAAAAAATTATATAATATATATTAATAAAACAATTAGCTAAATAAATATTACTTTAAAAATAATATTTAATTAAATAAGCATATTTAATAAATATTATATTATTACTAAAAATAAAATAAAATATTTTTAAAAATATAATCATAATATTGCTACTAATTTTAATAATATTAATAGTTTTAAAATAGATTAAAGCTTTATTTTAAAAGTTTAAAAATAAATAAATACTTTAAATAATTTAAAATTAATTATAATTAAAAAAATTATAAATAATAAATAATGTATAAATTTTATTAAAAATATTTAAGTTATTTTAAAAAGTTATATATATTTAAATACTAAACTATTTAAAAGCTAAAATAAATAATAAATAAAAATTAATATAGCTTTAAATAAACTAATTAAAAAAATTCAAAAATTTAAATAATAAAAAGCTAAAAATATATAATATTTTACTAGATTTTATATATTTTAAAATAAAATATATTATATTAAATTCTATAAAATAGGCTTTATTAATTTTAATTTTTTATAATATTTATATTTACTAAAGTTTAAAATTTTTAAATATACTTATATATATTATTTAAAATATATTAAATTATTAATATAAATATTAAATATAATATATGTATATAATTAGATAATATTTTATTTTTTTAATTTTTTATTTAAAAATAAGTTAAAATTTGTTTAGTTATTTATATAAATATAAAATTATTTTTAATTATTTTATTTTATATAGTTGTATAAATAATTTAAAATTAATTAATATTAAATTTTAATTTAAATCTATATTATTATATTAAACTATAGTAGTTATTTCTTAAAATATAATAAAAAAGTAGTTTTATATTTATATAAATATAAAACTATTATTATAAGTAAATATTTTATAACGTTTTAAATATAATTTTTAGGCTAATATTTACTTTAAAATAATATATATTTATATATTAAATTACTACTTTTATATTACTTTTTTAAATTTATTACTACTATTTTTATTTTAAAGTTAACTTTTTATTATAAATTTTAAAATTATACTATTTTATTTATTAAAAAAGCCATTTAGTTTTATTATATAAATAACTTTAAAATAATAAAAATATTTAAAATTGGTATTATATTTAAAAACTTTTTTTTTTAATAAAAGTTTATAATAACTAATTAATTAGTATTAACTTTTTTTATTTTTTTTAAATAAAGGTATTAAATTTTAATTTTTACTTTTTTATTATATATATTAATTTTTCTTATTATTAAAGCTAGTTTAAACTTTATTACTATAATAATAGTTTTTTTTTTTATAAATAAACTTTTTAAAAATATTTTTATATATAATTTTAACTTTAATTTAAAAATAAAGCTAAATTTTTATTTTTATTTACTAATTACTTTATTTAGAAATTTATTACTTTTGCTTTTTTTTAAACTAAACTAGTTTTAATATATTTTATTTAAAAAGCTAAACTTATATATAGTAATAAAAATTTATTAACTTTTTAAGCTTAATAAACTAACTTATAATAGCTTAATAAATATTAAAAATAATAATAATAATTTTGTAGCTATAAAAAAACCATATTAAATCAAACTAAAATTCTTAATTTTAATAATTGTAATTCTAGTATAATAGTTAAAATACTTTAATTTTTAATTATTTTAATTGAATAAACTATTTAGTTAAAAAATTATTTTTATATATTATTATAATAAAAACTAATTTAGCAATATAAAAAATATATATATTGTAATTAGCTAATTAATTTAAAATTTTTATTTTATTATATTTAAAAAAATAATATTAAGTTTATATTTAACTTTTATTTTAATATTTAATATTTTTATTTTTAAAAACTTATTTAGTTTATTTATTTTTCAAAATATTTCTACTTAATTTATTTTAGTTTTTAGTTTTTAACTACTTAAACTTATTACATTTTACTCTTTTAGCTAAATTTTAATTATTTTTTAAATATTATATATTTTATAATTTATATTATTTTTTAAAAAGCTTAGCTATAACTTAAACATTTCTAATAAATTTTTTTAAAGAAAAAACTAAAATTAAATATAAAAAATATTATACTTATATAGCTTTAATAACTTATAATATTAAAAATACTTTTTTTTTACTATTTTACTTATTATTTTTCTTTTTTTTACAAATTTTTTCTTTTATATTATATTCTAACTATATATTTTAAATAGTATACTAGCTGCTTATATAAATTAATTTTATACTACCTTTTTAAAAAAAATTAAAGCTCTTTAGTAATTTAAGCTAAAAATTCTAGTACTATATTATTAATTATTTATATTTATTATATAAATATACTTAATCTAAAATAAAAATAAATTTTAATTTTTAACTTATATAAATATTTATAAATTAAAATAAATTTAAAGTATAAAAATAAAGATAAAAATTATTAACTAAGGTTAAATTTTTTTTACAATATATCAAAATAGTAATGTAAATATAAATTTATTAAATAGGCTTTTAAATTGTAGATTTTAAATATACACTGATCTAGTTTTTATAAATTTATACTTTTGACTAATAATTTGCTATTAATCAAAACTTAATCAAGTTTAAATTAATAAATCAGAATAAAAGGTAAATACTTTCTATTAAAATAATATTTCTGCCTTTACCTAAATCTACAGACATAAATAAAGCTATAAAATTATATTTATAAAATTTAGTCTTAAATCAAAAACTCTAATTATTTAACTAAAGATTTTAAGAATAACTAAATATAACTATTTAAAATTTAAAGATTTTAAAATTAAAAATTCAACTTTTACTATTTCAAACACAAAATTTACCACTGAAAGCATCTTCCAAATACACTTCCCAAAGTTAAAACCTTACTTTCCTCTATCAGTGCTTATATTTATAAGAGTGAGAATAAGCTATAGATTTGATTAAATGTGTTACTAGTGAATTCATAAATACAAACCCAGCTTTCAAATTTCATCTCACAAGAGCTCATATGATATCTGCCTAAGCCTTAGGAACTTTCAGCTTCATCTTGTCAAAGAGGGTTACAAGCTTGGTATTGGATTGCAGGCTGCTAGCAATAGAAAGCCTCATTACTATCTGATAAAGATCCCTCTTTTTACTGTGTAACATGTATGATCCAATTTTGTGTACGAACTTCCAACTGACTGTAATATGTTTCCTTATAATGAAGTTGGTTATTTGTGTTAAAGATTTCGTATCGTTTTTATCTAAAAAGTACTCGACCAACGTGGCGAAAGTTGGTTCCGAGAGTTTGAAGCCTTGATTACGGTACTTCTGCAGCAGGCGTAGGCCGGGGTCGAAACCTTGCTCACGAACTACTGCATCGATATGAGAGTTGACTAACCTGCTTTCTAGCGAGTGCCCTTGCCGCGTCAGGTTGTCCAACAAAATCTCCAAGGTATCGAGACTACGTATACGTACCAAAAGCTGTACTACTTTCCTAAGTACGTTGGGATCATTTTCCAACCCGCTTCGCTTTAAAAAATCGAGTATGTATCCATAATTGGCTTGCTCCATATTTACAAGGAAGACTTCAATTATGCCAGCCACTAGTTTTGTGGTGGGAAGTTTATTTAACGCAAGCATACGATCGAAAACTTTTTGTGCATCCTTTGGTCTATTCTGTTGTAATAGGGTATTGATAACTAAGACATAGACGCCTCTCGGAAACTTGCGGTCGGTGAGAGTTATGGTCCCTAGCATTGCATCCAGCTGTTCAGATGAATCTTCACTAGCGATCAAACTGTACTTTAGGTTAGTAAGCTTGAAGTACAAACTGGTAGTATTTAGTTTAGGAATTAGCTCTTTGGTGACAAAATTTTGGATTTGCGTATCTTTAACTAGACGCTTTAGGCGAAATGCCAACGAAATAGTACGAGCATCAAATCTGTTTATCTTCCGAATTATGTTGAATATTAAGCTGGAATTCATATTAACACTCTCCTTCAAATTAGTATAGCACTTCTCGGTTAACCGAAGTAGTAGGTTGACAGTATCTGAATTCCCTTTTATAGTGTTGAGCTTAGTTAACATCTCTTGAATGATTTTAAACTGGTTAGTAGTTGTAGCAAATTCTAATATAAGGTTGACAGTATATATATCGATATTTAAGTCGAACTGTTTTGAATATTCCAAACATATTCTAAACAGATTATCTTGCCGTTGTTTAAGTAGGTTGAAAAGTAGCTTGTTGAAACTGATCAAGTCGAGTCGATTTCGAAAATTTTTATTAGAGCGCACCTCATTCAACGTAGAATCAAAAATATACTTATAATAATCGGAAGCTACCATAGCTGAAAAAATGTCTGTATGTGTTTGCCGAGTTGGAATAGCTAATATTCGTGATTGTAAGCTGGATAGATGACTAAAATTGAGCTGAGTATTCGAATTTAAACTACAGCTACTTTGAATTATTTTGTAGGCCAAATTGAGGTCGTAAGTGTTAAATTGGGTCAAACTTAGCAAATTGGTATATATAAGGATAGCTAGAAGTACGTCGTTATGGTACAGCGCCATACTTATAAGTTCAAGTCCATATTTAATATCGGAAGTTAACATAGTATAAAGTTTAGTGGTTTGAAAGTTATACTTGGTTTGCAGTTGTAAAATTAAATGTAAACTATTTATAAGACTAGAACTTATTGTAGCATCAAGTGGTAAATTACACGTACTGTAGGTTGAAATATCGAACCGGTAGCCTAAAATAGAGTTTGGATCTACACTTTTCATAAACTCAAACATATTAAGGGCATCGATACCTTCGTTATAAATTATATCCATATTCGAATCAGGCTCTTTAATAGCTACACTACTGTACCGTTGAATTTTAAAAAACTTTAAATTATTCCTCACTTGGTTACATCCTTTCGAATAGTTAAATATGGTCGTCGTAACTAACTTTATATACCTGAAATTACATAACCTTTTGCTTAATCTACTAGTTATCAATATGGACATCTCTAATTGTAAAATTTAGCACATTTTTCTATCACAATTAAAAATATATAGTGGTAAATTTACCTGTTAGTATTATCTTAATCTAATCCACTTCTTCTTTCCTGGTTCGTATTAAAAACTGACAATTTAAAAATTATACTTCGAAATATTAATTATACGTTCCCTAACATTAAACTTCTATTTTCTAAAAGTTTATATTTCGTAATTCAATTTTCTATTTTGTTTTCAACTCTTGTTCGCACAAACAAAAATTTAAACCATAAATTTTTAATTTATTAGCCAATTGTTAATCCGAAATTGGCAGTTTTAAGAAATCAGATTATTTCTTAATTCTTAATAAATAAAATTTATCTGATGGTATACATGTCAACTAGATAATGTACAAAGAAGCTGAGAAAGTACTAGCTGAAAAAAATTATTGTTCTTATACTTCAAAACAAAAAATTAAGTCTTAAAGAGCATTTATTAATAGTAAATTGTTGTGATTAAAAAGGACAGGTGTAACTCTTATAAAAAGGATGTTGATTTTTAAATACAATCTTAAGAGCTTAATATTTGATATATTTACTGTAATTTCTAATCTAATCTCATCACATTAAAGGGCATATAAATATAATATCTAAAGTGCTTTGTAACATACCAATTAAATTTATTAGACCATAAATTCCAATTAAAACAAATCAACAGGGTATCTGAAAAGTAAAAATCACAAATTTTAAAAAAAAGGAAATAACCGATTTAGATAAAGACTGTAGGTAAGGAAAAGATTGGTGAACTAAAATTTAAGACCATAAATTTATTTACTGGAATAATCTAATTATCTAAAGCACATTTCAAATCTTGAAGTTGTAGATGAATGGCGGAGTATGTTTTAATTAACGATTTATCGTAGACAATCTGGTTGTACCTTTAATCTTTGATGTTTGGTTAGAGTGGCAGCGATACTAGAAGGGAAGCCGGAGGTGGAATCGACCACTCTTTCTTCTTGCTCTCCCGTTTCGCTATACGTTTCTTGGTTTTTTTAGAACCAAAGGTCTTGTTGTAGAAATTGTGGGATATCTCACGAAACACTTAAAAAAAGTTAGCTTCAAATGATAATTTAAGTAGAAAAATGACATACTCTTTAGAGACTAGCCTATTTCTCTCGTTGTTCAAGCGCTTGATAGTGACGATAGGTCTATAGTTAGTTAAATGTTCTATCTGGGCTTCCGCGAAATTTTTATTTTACTCGAGAAAGGCTCTCACAGTAGTAGCTATGAGAGGAACGCAATGTATCGAAATTGCAGTCGGATTCGTACTTCTCTCTTATGTTATTCTATCAACAGCTTAGCATACTCTACTCGAACCTGGTCCTTCCGCTTATGTACTTACGAGGATGAATTTAAATGCCTTCATGAAGAGCTAACCCAAGTACAGCTGTTAACTCTTTACTAATTCATTGTCCTATTCGATAAATACTTTTACTTTCTTGCTCTTCGCTTCGGCTATCTTTTCGGCTTTTGCTTCTGGTTTAACTTGTAATAGTTCGGAAAATTATATCAATTTCTGTTAGACTAAGCTTTTAGCTCAACCCAACTTCTCTTGGTTCGTTTTGATATTATTTTTGTGTAGAGCTTATTTCGAACTTGGCCTTTGAATGAACTTAGAGGCTTCAGAAATATCTATTCCGATAGATTCAGCAACGTTCATCTTGTGTTCATTAACTTGTTGATCAATAAAATCAATTAGAAAGTAACATAAAATTACTTACCTTGGGATACTAACTGTTCGTATGATTATACTTTGTCCTTTTCCACATCTACATTTTGGACTCTAGTTAAAGGTTTCTGAGAATCAAGATTGTCCACAAATATTAAAAGTTTTGGTACAGGCTTTTGCATTAAACCTTCATCATCGTTTTTGAAAATTCGTGAACTATTGGTATTCAAAATAAGACTCAAAATTAGCGTCTTTACATTTTATCTTCTTTATTTTGAATTTATTTTTAAAATCTAAATCAGCTTATTTGGTGTAATAATCACTAATTTCTTTCAAATCTAATACATTTAGTAATGAGTTAATAATAAACTTCTTACTGTTAAAATATAGTTTGTTGTAGATATGCCCTTTATCACCAATAATATAGTTTCGTTTGGAATAGATATATTTTAAAGTGAAAATGTCTTAATTTTAAACCCTTTTTTTAAAAAATTAGTAACGAATATAAAATTAGCAATTATCTTTTTCTCAGGATCATTAAATTCATCATCGTACGTAATTAAATAGTCTACTTAATAAATTCTATAGTATCGTTTTCATCGTTGTATGGATTGTATACACTCTTTTTTTTGTTATCTAGATTCGGTTTTAATATTTTATATTTAACATGTTGTGTGTATATAAATTCATTTTCATCTAAAAACGAATAAGAGTTTATGCTTTGAAGTTTAAAAACATCCTTAAGGAAGTAATTTTTAGTTCTAAGTTTAAAATAGCTTCTTAACTTCTTCAAAATCTTGAGGATCGTGAGCAACGCTTATATTTAAATTCAAAATTAAAATGCACCTAACATAGCATCCTCAGTAAGATTAATACTTTTTGATGCTTTATTAAGGTTTGAAACTGTGTTTTGCTTGATTTGGAAGCATTTTTAAATATATTTTCTCAGTTTACTAATAAATTCCGCAACTGATAAATCTTTTCCTTTATAGACTAACCTTTGTCTAAATTCTTATGATCTAAATGAATCTTATATCTAAAGAAAAATAATTAAGTAAAATAAAACATTAAAATTTACATGTCAATCCGTTCTTCTGCTTCCTTAGCTTTCTTCTCTCTCTTTTATCTGTTTTTTACACTTCAAGATTGGTCTCAACAGTCTCCTCCTTTGTTGGTCCATTTTCAACTTACAACTGAACTAACCCTAAAGATGCACATACATTAATTAACTCAGAAACTAAACTATATAAAACCATACTTAATTTCTTAGATATTTAATTCGTGATCAATTATAGTGTAAAACTACAATTTTAATTGAGTATAAATTAAATTTAGGGTTTCTTTGTTTTTAACAGAATATTTGCAAATGGCAAAAAATTAAACACAATTGTAAACTAATAAAAAATAGCTTTTTAAATTAAGTCCAATGTTTTAAATATTTTAATTAATAAGAAAATTTACTTGAAAAGCTTAACTAATTATTTTATAAAATCTATTGTTTATTAAGATTCTTTGGTAATATTAAATACTTTTATCATATGTAATATGTTGAATATATTGTAAAATATAGATAAAAACATCTTAATATGCATAGTTTGGTAGTCATTGTTGCAAAGTAGAGGTGTATATATATATTATATAGGGTACTATATAGCTAATCTAAAATTTTCAAAATTTGATAATTTAAAATTTAAAATTAAAAAATATAGATAATAAGGAAAGCATAATATTAGATATTATATATTTATTTTTATAAATTACAAGGCTTTTAGTAGCTTTTATAAAAAGCTACTTATATTTTAATTTTTAAAAGGAAAGTATATTAATTTTAAAAATTGTATATACTATTATATTCTATATATTCCTGTTTAAATATCTAATTATTTATATTTAATACTAAAAAACAAAGAATAAAGATTATAATAATAATTTTTTAAATAGAGAGAATAGTATATATAAAATTTATGTAGTATTATAAATTTATCTATTTTTATATTTTATATAATAATTTAGTATTATATTTTAGTTAAAAATACTTTTTCTAATATTATATATATATATATATAAATTTACTTTTAATAAATAGTATATAGTATATATTATTTTTTATTAGCTATAACTTTTACTATATAAAAGTTTAATATAAAAATTTTAAAAATTATAAATAAATAATTTTTTTTTAAATAATTTAAAATAAAAAAGTATAATATATAGTTAATTACAAATTTTATTAGCTTATATTAATTAATTTTATATTATAGTTAAAGCTATAAACTATATAACTATAATATAATTTTATTAATTAATTAATTACTTTTCTTTATAAAAATATAATATATAAATTTATATACTTTTTATTTAATATTTTATAAGTAATAGTTATAATTTTTTCTTATTATTATATATAAATCTAGCTAAAAGCTTTAAATAAGAGTAATATATAGTAGTAATTTTATAGTTATATAAATATAAAATTATTTTTCTATTATATTTTATAAAATAAGTATAAAAAATAAAGTTTTATATAATTGCTACTATAATTTTAAAATAATAATATAAGTGTTATATTAAAATTTAGTATTAATTAAGTTTAACTTAATTATAGTATTATATAAAATATAAATAACTTAAAATAGTAAAAATTAATTTTTTAAAGTATATATATAAAATTAAAAATTAAGCTTTAAATTTACACTTTATTTTAAACTTTTAAGTTAAAATATAATAAGTTAAGTAATAAAATTTTAATATAAATATATTATTCATATTAATAACTTATATTTTTAATTTATAAGCTTTTTAAATATTGTAATTTTTTTAAAAATTATATATACATATATATATTATTTATAGTAATAACTTAATAATTATATCTATTATAAATTAAAATTAAAAAATTCTATTTCTAACTAAATTAAATTATATTTTAAAGTAAATATTAAGAGCTACATACTATACTATTATTATAATAAAAATATATTTTATAGTTTTTAACATTTATTTTAAAGTTTAATTTAATTTAGCTAAAAAATAATGTTTTTAATTTATTTTTAGCTAAGAATTTAGTAAATTTTTTCAAAATTTTTAATATATTTACTTTTTAATATATTAAATTATTAAAATATTTCTAAAAACTAATTTAAAAGTTTTAAAAAATAACTAAAATTAATTAAAAATTAATTTTAAAACTATAATTTTTATATTAAAATGTATTTATTTTAAAAAAAAAACATTGCTTTATAGTTTTTTAAGCTTTTTTTTAAATTATTAATATAATTATATTTACTAATTATAATTTTTTAATACTACTAAAGTTTTATATTCTAATAAATACTACTATTATATAATTTTACTATAATTATATTATAATTTATAACTTTTAGTACACTTATTATATTAATATATTTACTTTAAAATTAAACTTAATTTAGCTAAAAGGTAGAGTTTTTTAATATAAAATAAAAATATCTACTTTTTATATATTTGTTTTTAATATAGTAAAGTATATTTAATAATTAATAAAAAGTAAATAAAAAAGTAACTGAAATTAATATAAAATATTATTTACTTATTAAAAAAACTAAATTTTATTTATTTAAAAGCTTTAAAATTTAAGAATTTTAAATATATAAGTTATTAATATAAATAATATAATTATATTATTACTAGTAGTAAAAGCTTATTACTTAATTTTTAACTATATATAACTTTTATAAAGTAAAAATTATATATATATATAGTAAATAAAACTAACTAAAAAGCATTATTTCTATTTATATAAATATAAAACTACTACTATAATAAAGCTTTATATTTATATTTTTAATTTTAATTACTTTTATATATAGTTTACTATTATAATAAAATAGTTTAAAATTTTATAAATTTTAGTAAAAAAAGTATTAGTTTAAATAAAATTTTTATTTTTAATTCTAATTATTTAAATTATTATTTACAAATATAAAAGTTATATTATTTAAATTTATTATTATTAAAATTTTACTTTTAGTATTATTTAAAAAATATTATTATATTTTTAAATAATTATATTTTTTTAGTATACTTTATTTAATATATAATAATAATATAGCTTTAAATTAATATATAATAATAATGTAGTTTAAATATAAATATATTATATTATAAAAGTAGTTAATATATAAATTAGTTGAAATTAAAGCATATTATATTAAATAATTAAAAAAGCTTTTATAATAGTTTTATAATAATAATTTAAATAATTTTATAAAATAAATAAATAAATAAGTATTTATTACTTATTAGTTTTTATTTGCTTAATTATTAAAGTTATTACTATAATATATTAGCTAAGCAATTTTTATTATATTTTATTATTGTCTACTTTCTAAATTTTAATAATAAAATAAGTAGAGATTTATAAAAAATAAATATATTATTAAATATTGAAATATAGTATTTTAAATAAAGTACTTTATATTTATAGTTTTAATATAAAATATTACTTTAAATAGTTTTTAAATACTAAAAATATTACTTTAAACAGTTTTTAAATACTAAAAATATTTTGGCATATAATTAGTACAATTAGAATCAAATGATACTTAACTAAATATGTAAAATAAAGCTTAATGCCCTATTAGGAAATATTTTTAAACTGTTTAAAGTTATTTAATTTTAAACTTTCTAAATACAATTTTTAGTTAACTAATACTTTTCCTATATTTGTCCAACAAATTATTTTATATAATCTAATTAGCTATCATATTAAAAATTAATTTCAAATAAAAGTTTATCAAGTTGCTTTTCCAGCTTAATTATTAGTAGTAAATTCCCAATTGAATAGCACTATTTTTATCAAAATTGTAAAAAAAAATCTTTTTCCTAAGCTATAAAGTATAAATTTATTTTCAAATTACTAATAGCGTTCTTTTATAAACTTTTGATAAAATGTTTCTTTTCAAACTTAAAGTTTAGTATTTCTTCTATTAAAAAATATGAATATCTATATAAATAAATCTAATATCTCAGGTAGCTAGTAAAGTACGCTCTATATTTTTTTTACTTCAAAGGCATTTAAAATATATAGAGGCTACGTAAAAGTAATGTAACTTTAAAGAATGGTATAGGTAGGGTGGTGCAAATAAGTGGGGTTTTTATCCAACTTTCTTGTTCTTAGAAACTGATAGGTAAACTGAACGTTTTTAAAATTTCAGTTGTTGGGAGGTAGGTTTTTAATTTTTTAGTTGATAATATTAAATTGAAATATATTTTTTATTATTTTCTGTTTTTAGATTTTGATGAGTTAATACATTATATAAAGTTGTAAAAACTAAAAATTATTTAATCACATATAAAAACCCAAAATTTTCAAGCTAAGCCTAAAATTGATCTATTGGGTAGAACCGACCATAATATGTATAGTATCGATGATCTGTTGGGGAGAAGCAAGATGCCACTTGGCCAAAGTTTTCTTGTTGGAGGAACCGATGGTGCAACTGAAAATGGCATCCTCTTCAATCGAAGATTCACGATCGGTAGGTTTGAGGGCGCGGAACATGTCTTCGTCGGTCTTGTCATCGCCAGCGCAGAATACGAAATCGCAGTCCGGTGTAGCAGCCAACAACTTCTTGACAATCTCACCCTAAAGGTGGGTAAATAAATAGTGCCTATAATTAAAAGTTACCTTGTTGATAGAGACGGGACGCACCTCGATGTTCTTCTTACCAATCAGGATTTCGACTGGGAGCTTAGAGACAACTGCATTCTCCAAATGGTTCTGGCACTCCTTAGCCTGGAAGGAACCGAAGTCGGGGTCGGCCATTCGGTAGTGCCAGGTTAATGATGCGCGTTTATGCTCGATGAATGATCCTAACCAATTGTTAGCATTAGCTGAGACATTAGCTTACCTTGAGTCCGCTCGGTATAGTAGTTGAAAATCTGAGTGACGTCGTTCTGCCATTTCAAATCGATCTCCTGTGCCAGATTAACCCAATCTTCGTTTGAATTTTGGGGCTCCTTCATGAAGCAGCCGTGTTCCGCACTTAACCCGAGGTTGGGTACTTCACCCATCCATTCGATAAGAGCTTTCTGGTCACGACCCGATATGATCCACACCACGTTGTTGGGATCTTTGGTTAATTCCTTCAATCCTTCCAACATACGGGCCGAGGGTACGGCGGCTGATGGGACAGTTACGATTTCGGTAAGGGTGCCCTACAAAGTTTAGATTTAACTTTAAATATAAGCTTACATCGTAATCAAACAATAACAGCCTCTTTTTACTTGACTTGTATTTAGAGGCGATAAGATTTGTGTCGAGTTCTGGAGTGGGATTAGATGAGTTCAAAGTAGCACAGCATTGCTTCATAGCATCAACAAAGCTGTTGGCCCAAAATTGCCCATCCTGAGTAGTGACACGCTTATATAAAGCCTAAATTTAGTGTTAGTCGATTTAAATATAGCTTTAAATTACAGTGTGCGCTTCGACTTTCTTATCGTGAGACATGTTAAGAGCATCATTGATGGATTCAGCAACACCCTAAATTAACATCAGCTTGTAGTTATATACATAAACTTACACTAAAGTTGAAAGGGT
This sequence comes from Capillidium rhysosporum, assembly GCA_037055185.1. Classification (NCBI taxonomy): domain Eukaryota; kingdom Fungi; phylum Entomophthoromycota; class Entomophthoromycetes; order Entomophthorales; family Capillidiaceae; genus Capillidium; species Capillidium rhysosporum. Next base: position 14,670 of record JAWQFY010000161.1, on the reverse strand, counting down.
TTACCAAGGTAGCTTCCTTTAACGAACCAGCCGTACCGGTGAATTCTGAAAGAATCAGTGGGCTAAGCTTCTCCTTCTGCGACAGAATGAACTCGTGCGAAGTGGTGTTCATACCATCTCTAACAGAAGTTATGAGCGCAACATCTGCGATAGATAGAAGACCGTAGTACTCTTCACGGGCGATTTTATGTTGGAAGTAATGTACTGGGGAATATTCGAGCGATCCATAAGTGGAGTTGATACGGGAAACCACTTCGTTAACCTTCTTTTCAAGGTCGGGGTTTGATTGGGTAGCGTTGGTGACTTGAACTAAGATCACTTTACCTTGCCATTCCGGGAATTTCTGTAAGAAAAGCTCGTAGGTTTGGAACTTTTGTAAAACTCCAGTGGCTTGATCTAACTTGTCACGTCCGAAAATAACTTTTTTACCCGAGTAGAGTTCAGCTAAAGATTTAACTTTCTCTTGAACAGCTGGGGTTTTTCTAATAAATAAATTAATAAGAATACTAATAAAATTTGCTACATATGTGACTCTGAAGTTTGCACATCGACTCCGATTGGGAAGGTTGCAACTGTAACTATACTTCCGTAATAATCTATCCCTTCAGGTGCAGGTTCCAAGCCAAGGATTCTTGTACAGGTACTTACCAAATGTCTGGCGTAGGCAAAAGTCTACTTGTTCTAAGTAATAAAGCTAAGGGTTAAATATACCTGAAGCCCGATAAGGTTGGAAGCCAAAATACCTTTTAAAATTTCTTTCCTAGCTAAATTTTATTAGTTTAAAGTAAGATAATAGCATACTTGGTAAAGAACGGAAAATTTCCGAACTAGGGAAGGGTGCGTGCAAGAAGAACCCAATCTTTGCATTAGGTAAAACTTTACGGATCATTTCAGGAACCAACATAAGGTGGTAATCATGAACCCAAACTATCAACTACATAAATATAATGTCTCTTCAATATACTTACTGAAATCTTCAGGTTCATAAAAAGCGACTAAAGCATCAGCGAAATGTTGATTAACTTTTACGTACCCGTCCCATTTCTTCTTCTGGCTTGCCATATCACCTTTCATATCTTCTAGTAAGTAATGGAACATAGGCCATAGTTCTATTAAAAAAATCAACAAATGTATACGTAGTTAAAATTTACCTGTTTTACAGTACCCTTCGTAATGAGAGTAAGCTTCTTCTTCACTGAAAAATACAGGTAGATAGTTATTCTTTTCTTTGAGTTGTTGATAAAGCTGTGCTTTACTTTCTTCAGACAAAGTGGGGCTGTTCAGACAGGTACCATCTGGTGCAGTAACTTTACCTATATAACCCATATGGTAGTTATCGTAGTTCTTGTTCAAAGATTTGATAGCTAGATTCATAGCGGAGTGGCCTCTTCTTGGTTCAATAGTCCAGACACCATCACTATCAATATGACATACCGAAGGTACGTAATGTGAAAGGTGAATTATACGGTTGGGGTTTGCTTTGGGTTCGTTTGGGTGCATTGCTAATTTAGTGATCAGTTAATTATTAAAAGTTTAAGGTTAATAATCTGAACTTTAAAGGGTTTCAATTAACTAAAAATACGCTTGGAAACGTCATAACTGTATAATCGTTTGCTACTAAACCTAATTGAACAGTTTTCTACCTGTGCCTAACATGTGTTCGTATCGTGGAGATTCATTTATCGTACAGTAGTAGATGTATTGATCCACTAGTTGAATTCATTGGGCACACTTTTTATTTACACAAGTTATATTTGGTAAACCTTTTGATAAGATGTAAGTATGAATTCATATTTATATTTTACAAGATAAAGGAAGTTAGGATGAGTAATGCTTCCGTATCTAAAAACATTTAAAATTAGAACGCCGACGTGTCACCTGAGAGTTGATTATAGAATTTATATTTGATAAAAGTGTACAATTTTAAAAGTATTTTGATATAAGTAAAACTGATAATTATTCTATCAAAAATTTGAATAGACATATGCTTGAACCCAACATTTTAACAGCTAAATAAAGTAAAAAAAAGGTATTCTATTGAGCATACTTTTCCAACACTATCGAATTTAAACTAGTACTATATTTAGTGTAGTATAGATTAGTAGTTAACTTATTATTTTAATGTTCAGTGTATTGGGAGCTGGCATCCTGTACCACATATTCGGATTAGGTGATATCATACCACAATCTTTAACAGGAGCACTGCCGTGTGCGCGGTGTTCTATTTGGGAACGATAGTTCTATAAATTAATTAATTTTAATTAGATGTTTTATTGGTTTAAACGATTTAAACGGTAAGGCAAATTATTGGTTAACGTACATCAAATTAGCTATAACAAATTTTATTACTAAAATATAACTGTATTATTGGTAAATGTACTCCTAATAGTTTTAGGCGAATTAGAATTATAGAATACAAAAATACATATGGCTTTAACGTCTAATTTAAGGAAAATTATTTTTCAACTCAACGCTTAACGAGCAAATTTAGAGATTTATGCAGATTCTCTATAATCTAAATGGGAAAAATTGATCGAACTTTTCGTTTTTAATTAAAACCCAATTGGTAATCTTTTGAAGATTTTAAGTTATATTTTGCAGTTTTAACCAATTAACTTTGATTTAACTTTAAGTTAGAAAATGGCAAATTTAAAAGATCTCATTTTTTATCTGAGTATTTCCGTAAAGTATTAAAATTCCAAATTGAAATTTGCAGTTCAAATCTAAATCAAATAGCTATAATTTACTGATTTGCAACCCATTTTGATGAGTTTAAATTAACAAATGTGACAAGTTCAATTGCTTTTTCCCAAATAGAATTTTAGGAGACAATACCTAGAATAAATTAATACACCTATTTTTAAACTAAAAATCGTATTACTACACCAGAAATTGTAAGAATAAGCTTATTGAAACTAATTGCACTAAAATTTATAAGCCACGGTTCTACCTTTGAAAACGATGTAGATGTACATTTAAGGATTTAGCTGAGGGCAAATTGACAGTATATTGTAATAGTGGTATGGAGTAATGTATCGGTAATGGGACTAATTTTCAAAATCCATAAAGTAGAGAAATTGCAACTCTTTACGATACAAAACAGGGAAATTTATATTGAACGTTTCAGTTAAAATGATCAGAAGCACAAACTTTTAAATATATTAATTTGCTTTTCTCAGTCTTTTAAAGGTAGGTGTGGGGTTGATTAGGTTTAAACAGGGGAATTTGATCAACCAAAGCACATTTAAATCGAAAAGTATTTAAACACGCTCGCCCTACAAAAATTATTTAAAATTTCAATTAAATCAAACCAATATGAAAATCACTATCAACTTAGCTCTCGGTGCCTACTTCTTCACTTCAATCTTGGGACAAACTACTAAACAGTGTGTAGCTCAATGCGGTATATCGAATTTGGGCTGTCTGACTAAATGTATGGGTTTACCCAACCCAAGTGATGACCAAGCTAATGCTACCAACGACTGTAATACTAAATGTACCGATTCAGGTGATGGCTCCGATGCTTGCTTCTCCAACTGCATTAAATCCATCTTTTCAAACAATGATTTGAACTCGGCTTCTTTAAACACTAACAAACCTACCACCATCACCGACAGTGCCAGTAAAACACAGGACCAATCATCCAAGCAAACTGATAATCACAGTTCTAAGGATAGTACTAAAGATAGTACTAAGGATAAAACTTCGGATAAATCCAGCAATACTAAAACTTCGGATGATTCAAGCTCTACTGACAAAGCTAGCAGTAAAGACAGCAATACCTCCAAACCTAATGCTAACGCCTCAGGCTCGGCTACTTTGAAATCCTACGTAACTAAATCTACTAACGGGATCGCTAACGTAGATTCTAACGCCAATACTATCACTCTTTCTTGTGGTGCTGCATTAAGTTTAGTACTTATCCCTTACCTTTTCTAATCACATAGTAATTGTATTTTAAAATTATGTATTAAAGTTTAATTTATCCCTGTCTAAAATATTTTTGTATACATTTATAAAATATATATCAAATATAGGAAAAACAGTTGAATTCTCCGTTTTTAATCAAAATCCTTTTTATAAGTTTAAGGTTCAAAATGTAATTTTACCAATTGTAGCCCAATAAAATTAAAATTTTAAAAATTTAAACAGTCCAAGCTCCCATATTTTAATCAAAAGTATTTTTATGAAGTTTTGAAGTTAAAGTTTACAGTTTAAATCTAAACTAATCAGTTTTAAAGTGCTAGCTTCTATTTAATTAAAGTTAGGTTGCCAAATTTAGGTAAATTTTATTAATAAAATTGAAGAGTATATTTATTTTATTTTAGTAGCTGCTAGAGCTATCAAAGCATCTATAGACACATTCTAAATTCAAGGCTCTAGCAGGGATAATTATCTAGCTTAGTTATTAATTCTTTATATAATTTAAAATACAATTTTTACCTTTTAATTTATTACCTTTTTAGTAAAAGTAGTTGTAAATAAAGATTTTATTAAAGCTAGATTTTAGATTAAAAATAACCTTTTAGACTATAATATCTTAGTTACAGATAAATATTATCTTATAGCTTTATAGTTTTTATAAAAATATTTACTATTTTAAGCTTAAAAAATAGTTTTAGCAACTTTAGTTTAAATAATATCAACTATATATTTTATAAAATTTTATAGTAAAGTTTAGTCTTTTATTTATTTTTTTATTAAATGAATTTCTGTGTATTTTAACTATACTTTCTGATTTAATAGATGCTATAATTAATATTATATTTTATTTCATTTTCTTATTTATTAATAAAAAGCTACTAATTAAAATACTTTTTACTTATATTTAATTATTAATTAGTAACCTTTTTTATTTTTTATTTTATTTGACTAATATATTAACTTTTTAATAATAAAATTAAATAAGTTATTTTGTATTTTTTTACTTTATAATGAAATTATTTAGCTAATACTAAGATAGAGTATATATATAATTAAAACTAAAAATAATTAAAATTTTAATATATTAAATTAAAAATAATAAATATTAAAAAAAGTTACTTTTACTTTATATAAAAATACTTGCTATATTAATAATATTAGTATTTTTTTAAATTATATAATATGTATATAATAGTAAAAGAAATTTAATAGTATAAAATAAATAAATTAATAGTATATTAAGTTGATTAAACTTTAGTTGTTTTTTTAACTAAATTATAATTAAATTAAAATAAAAGAAAAAAGAATAATAAAAAGAAAAAAGTAAAAAATATTAAAAAAGCTAAAAAAGTAAAAATAATAATTAGCTATAAAATAATAAGTAAAAGCTTAAATAAATAGTAAGCTAACTATAAATAAATAAAAGAAAAGTAATATTAAATTAATAATATATTTAAAATTTAATTTATTAGTTTAATTATTAGTAGTAGTATTTTATTAAAAAAATTTTTAGTAAGTTTTATTTTTAAATTTATTATAATTATTTTATAAAAAGTAAAAATATATTAAAATATTAAGCTAAAACTAAATAAAAAATAAGAAAAAAAATAAAGTTAAAAAAAATAGAATAAATAAAACTAATAAAAAACATATATAAAAATTAAAAAATAATTTTACTTAGATATAATATTTAACTAAATAATAGCTTAAAATTTTTATATAACTTAGCTTTTAATATTAGTAGATAAATACTTTATTTCACTATATATATTAAATAATAATGCTAAAAATATTTATAGTATAATACTTTAATATATAATTTATATTTTATAATAATTATAATAATTTTAAATAAATATTTTAACTATTTTTTATAGTTTTTAATATAATTTAAAAGTATTAAATACTTAATAAATAAATGAATCTAATTAACTTTTATAATTAATTAATAAAAAATTATAATTTATTTAAATAAAATAAAATAAAATAAAAATCATTTAGTATATTAACTTATATATTTTAAGTATAAAATATTAAAAAAAAAGAATTTTTAATTAATTTATTAAAATTAGCCTAAAATAAGCTAAGCTAAATAAAAAATAAAAAAATATATATATAGTTTAATAAATAGCAGCATTATTAACTATTTTAAATTAATTTTAATATATATTTTAAGTTTTGAAATAATAACTTTTATAAATTATATTTATATAATAGCTAATAATAAAATATTTAAACTATTAATATATTTTAATCTATAATCTAATTATATTATTAACTTAATATATTTTTAAACTTTTTAAAATATTTCAAAACTAAATAAAAAATATATATATTAATAAAAATAGCTTATAAATAAAAATTTATAATAATAATATAATATAAAAATAGTTTAAAATATAAAAATAATATTTAAAATAAATTAACTATATATATAATAAAATTAAATTTTTAAAAAAAAGTATTATTATTAGTAGTTTTTTATAATAGCTAATATATTATTATTAGTATACTTTATTAATAATTAGCTTATTATTAGTAATAAATCTATAAGCTAAAAATATATTTAAAGTAATATAAGTAATTTAAAATATAAAAATGTATATATAGTAGCTTATTAAATTAAAAGTTTTATTCTAATTTAAAAATTTTAACTTATTATATAAAAGTAGTTTTAGCTAAAAGATAAAAATTATAAAATAAATAAAAGTATTTATAATTAGAAATAAGTTTTATTATTATTATTAATCTTAATATAATTATATACTTAAACTTATAAAATAAGTAATAAAGTTATTATTATAGTTACATTTTTTTAAATTAAGTAAAATTAGGCTTAAAAGCCTATTATATAATTAAAATATAATTATAGTTATATAAATAAAATATATTTATAAAATTTAAAGCATATTTGTAATTAATAGTATAAATATAAATATTATAATATAACTTAAATTATACTATAACTAAAAAATACTATAATTAGCTTAACTAACTAGTAAAATAAATATATTATAATTATACATATTAGTAAATTATATTTATATTTTAAATCTGTAGGTTTATATATTAAAGTATAAATAAATAAAAATAATAACTATAAATTTAAAGTATAATATATATTATATATACTAAATAAAATTATTTTTATTATAGTAGTTATATTAAAATAATTATAAATCTAACTTTATATTATAAATAATATTTTATTTTAATAATAAAATTTTAAAGTAAACTATAATAAGCTTATAAATAATATTAAGTATATAAAACTATTATACTTTTATAATAAGCTTATAAAATAAAATTAATTATATAAATATTTTAATATATATAATAAATATTAATATAAAAAAGTATAATTAAAATAATAAAAACTTTAAATTAATTTTCTTTTTTTAAATAGTAAGGAATTTTTTTTTTAAATAATAGCTAGTTTTAATTTTTGTTTAAATAATTAAAAATAGTATTACTAAAAAAGTAAATTAAAATAGTTTTAAATTAAAGTAAATATTTAAAAAAAGTAATTAATATAAAATAATATATTTATAATTAGCTTAATTTTTAAATTTTATAAAATATATTAAAATAATATTGCTAAAAAATATATAAAATATTATATTAAATAATTAGTATAAAAAATATTTATATAAAAATATTTATATAAAAATATTGTATAAAATTTAAAAATAGTTTATTTATAACTTATAAATAAAAATAAAAATAAATTTATAAATTTATACTTATTAAATAAAAACAATATACTAGTAAAAAATAGTTATTTTATAGCTTTTATATAAAAAAATATAAAAAATAAATAAATAGTTTAAATTTTAAAAAAAAATATATAGAAAATAAGTTAATATTACTTACTTTCTTTATTATATTAATATATTTATTATATTAATTATATTTCTAATATTTAAATAACATCTAGTATATTTAAGTTAATTATGATATATATTTACTTTTATAGTTAGTATAATATTATTTAATAATTAACTATTAATATAGCTAAAAATTATAAAAAAAATTTCTTATAACACTTTATATATAATTAACTAATTTATTTAAAAAAAAATTAAGAATTTTTTTATTAAAAATTTGTTTTTTAAGCTTACTTAGTAAAAAAATAAACAAGGTTTTTTTAAAATTTAAGATTTTGAATCTAATATTAATTTAATTTAATTTTTTTAATAAAAGTTTATTATAATAAGTATAGTCTTTAAAAAAATTTAAAATAATTAAATATAAATAACAAAGTAATAAGATAATATTTATTTTATTCTAATTTAGTATTGATATATATAAAGTAAATAAGTTTGAAACTATTTTAAAAATTAAAAATATAATGTTAAAGGTAACTTAAAACTGATTTATATAAAATTTTACTAGTAATAACTATATACTTACTAATAAAATTGGAAATACTATACTTAATAAAAATTTATAAATAGAAATAGTAATAGAAATATAATATATACTAGTTCTGCTTCCTAACTTGAAAAAATTACTAATATTAGCAATGAGATTAATAGCTAAAGTTTAATTAATACCTTTAAAGTTTTTGCTACCAAAACTTCTATTATTATCTAAAAAAATGCTGAAGTTATTTCAACTTAAGAACATGTACTTATTATGAAAATGATTTTTTACTAAGGTTCCTCCGTTGAAAAAATGCTAAAGATGTCTTGACTTAAAATTCAGTTGATAGTACACTTTTTGAGCTTATTGATAGATAATATGAAATTTCATCTTAACTAGTAGTACTTAAATATATTTTTGCACTATAAGACAGTTTTAAATAAAAAATAATTTCTCATTTTTTTATGATTAAATTCAAATATTTTAAAAGAATCAAGCTATGTAGTAAAGAATGTTAACTTTATTTAAGCATAATTTATACAGTTAAGATTACAGTTAATAATTTGTTAGAGGTATCAAGGTAGGTCTACCCAAAATTTAGAAACAATTATAAAACATATTAAAATAAACCTACCTTCCGTGTGCACATAGAAATGGATATTTGCATTTTGAAAGTTGCTGTAGTAAAGTATTTTGTTGGTCAAAGGTCAGTGTATCGTTAAATTTAATAGCACCTATAAAAATATTTAAACCATTCATTCTATAAAATAGCTACCTTTACAACTGGCAGTTACCAGTAGTTGATCTAAAGGCTTTAACGGTAGACCTGCGATTCCTAAATTCTCACCATTATAAAATAAATACTCCATAAATTTATTCAAAAAAGCACTCAGGTCCAGCTTTCGAAAACTTGGACAGTTTAAAACCTTGGGTAGGGTAACCAATTTAAAATTAGTCGCATCTCTTTTCAAAGTAAATCCATATTTAGCCAAAACGTTCAGTCCATTAAGGTTGGTAAGGTGGTTTGGTAAACTAATTATCACATCCATCTTTGTAGGCTCGATTGGGATAGGATGGTAGGCAAATTGTTTTAAAAAGAACTCGTACCTTATACGTTCATGTACTGCATGCTGATCCAACAGAAAGAGTCGGGTAGATTGGGTAGAAGAGGTAAGTTGTGTCAGTATGAATTTACAGTCTACCTGTCCTACAACTTTCAACTTGTGTAACTCATGTCTGTTGATCCCTTGGAGTTTTGAATTAAATTTATCTTTAATTCTGGGATCAATAGTGTTGATGAATTTTGGAGTTGTAGGTTTGGATATTTGTGAATCGATAACTTTTTTCATACTTTTAAAAATAAGATCTACTAAGTTAGATACCTCCTAAAAACCCATTTATATAAGTAGCATTTTATTAATAACTTACCGTACTGTTGAGTTCTAAATTCAAATAGATACAATTGAAAATTTCTTTAGCAGTTAAAATCTTAATGTTGACTAAGTAAACTAAATTTAAATTCTTATCTATAATAGTCTACTGTTAAAAGTCTATATACATTTTGTTGACTAAATATACTTGAACATAATGCCTATTAAATATAAACATTTATCATTAAATAAAATAAATTACCTTGAACCTTTTCCTAACCTGCTCATTTATATTGAAAGTGACTGTATCCGGTACAGCTCGATTATTAAAGTCTAAAATAATTCAATGTTAAATTTTAAATATCAACCTTTAATAGTTACAGATAAACTGGTAGTTCTACAATAGCTAGTTTAAAACCAATTGAAAAAACTAAAATTACATTGTTAGGTATGAGCTTGGTACTAGTTACAGTTTCTACAGCAAAATTCTTATCCTTCACCAGAACTTCGATAATTTCCTACTCGAACCAAAAATTAACTTGCAATAAAAAAACAAATACCTCATCACATAATTTCGGGTACAGTAGTTTGAACGAGGTTAGTATACTGTTTGTCTAAAAAATAAGATATATTCAATTTTAGTTTTTAGTTTTAAGAAAAGTTAGCAATACTTTATACAACGAAATCTTTTGATTAGGTCCCATAAATTGAATTGTTAAATCATAATGGATCAACTTGTAATGGTACAAAGTTTTAACTAAATTATTCAACTCTTTGCTTAAGCTGGTTAGAAGACATTTCTTACGTACCGGTAACTAAAAAAATATAAAGTTTAGTAGTTGTAAGTTAAGCTAAAGGGAAATAGCTTACTTTTTCAAAAAACCCAAACAAATAAACTGAAGTACCTACCTCAAAATTGGTACTTTCTAAATCTCTACTAATAAGTCGATCGTTACCATCCTACAATGAATAAAAGAGGTAATAAATAAACTATTGAAATGTATAACTATGTGTCTTTACTATAGTTAGTTTATACGGTTTGAAAAATTTGAAACATTTAGATTTAACAACAACTGTATCGGTAACCTTAGTTAAACCGAACAACCCTAAAAAACTTTCAATACAAACATATTTTATATATAGTTTTGTACCTAGTCCTTTAAATCCATAACTATTATTATTACTACCGTCAACATTAAACTTGGAAGTGTCTATAAAAATAAATATCAACCAATACGAATAACTTTATACTAACAGTTCTGTAGCCCAACAGATTTTAAGTTTCTAGACGAGATACCATACCCGTCATCTTCAACTTTAATACTTATCTTGTCTCCTTCATATATTTCAATTCTGATAGTTATAAATTTGGCTTTCGAATCTATAGCTAAAAGAGAAATTAATTTGTTAACTGAAATTTATAAGACAAATATATACAGTTCTGTAAAAGTTGGATAGTAGCTTCAGTTAAAGATGTTAGATTTGAAGTTGAAGTTAAAAGTTGTTGGGTGGTTGGGTCTAAACTTAATATCTTTTTTACTTCCATATTGTTTATAAGTTGACTGTTGGATATATAAAATTAAATTCGGTAGCTTTTAGGCCAAAGTGTTGAGGAAAAGCTGGTTTTGATTCCTATAGATTTTTGTTAGTTTTACTGAGCTTTTTTGTAATTTATTTTAGTTGCTGAGGTCATCAAGTTTTTATTCGAAATGAATAAGTAAAAGTGCAGATTGAACTCAATTATATTTTTTGCTTAATAACTGTTGTGGAAACAAATATAAATAAATTATCGATATTTTTAATTTTATTAAGCGTTAACAACTAAAAAAAGGTACATACTATAATTAAAGTTCATTTATTGATTTGATATACTGGTCATCTGATTTAATAGCCATTAAGTAGAATTGGGTATTAAAATTACTAAAGGGGTTATTTCCAAAGCAGTTACTCAACCACTCCGATTTGTACTTAATCAAAACCAAAGCAATTACAGCTGTAGTCATAACACCACCAATATAAAGCTGTTGAAAGGAACAAACTATAACGCAACCACCAATTCTGGTAGTCTTTATAAATAGCGTAGTTGAACGCGTAAGCAGTCAAGAATCAGATAGAGTATATAGCTAAGGTGTGGCTGGTAAGTGTCTGACTGCTGATAATAATATTGGAAGGTAAAACAGTTTTAGCAGAGATCAATTAGGATACTTCCAAGCTAGGAAATAAGTCAGTAAAGGGGACAGAAATCTAATTAGTATTGAGTAGATGGTGCGGTTGTAAGTGGACTCTAAATGGAACAGTTTGATTAGACCGATCGAACCCCATAAAAAATTAGAGCTATACCAACCTCTAAACAAAGTACAGGAATAGTCACGTGGTTTTTACTACTTATATTGAAGTCATCTAATATGAAATACCTTAAAACATATGTACTAGTATAATTATCTCAATACTATACAACATACAATTTAGTAAATAAATAAGCTTTAATTTGAAGTGTAGATATAGCTTTAAATCTTTAGTAATTAGATACTACATATAAGAGAAAATATATATAATATGCTATTTGTAGGTTATAATACACTGAATATAAAAATAACCATTATTTTATGTTTCAATGAATGTGAATTTGTACTAGCTATTCAACTTATAAGCACTACTAAAATTAAATTTATGAAAGCAGATATTACTACTAAAAATAATACATATATATATATAAAGGTTATAGTTTTAAGCTTATAAGTGCTAATTTTATTAATAAAACATATAATAGTATATATATTTTTATATAATAAACTAATTTTAATTATTTTTTTCTACTTATTATTTGCAATTTTTTAAACAAAAAGCAACTTAAAATACTTTTAACTAGATAAACCCTTATTAGCTTTTATATATTTCTTAATAACTTAAGTTTACATTTTTTATATATATATTATAAAATATTTTATATTGTATTCAAATTAAAAATTAAAAATTTTACTTCTTATATTACTTATATTAACAATTTTTATTATTTAATTTATTTATTAATATTAATATTTTAACCAATAAAATAGATTAAATAAAAACTATATATTATTATTTTTAATATTTGCTTTAACTTTTTTATATAACTTTAGATTACTTATTTTAAAAGAGTTTAAATAATTTAATTTTTATTTAAATTAATTATAGTTAAATTTTTTATTACTTTTATATATTAATTATTAAAAATAATTTATTAGCTTAATATAATAAAAAAATATTTATTTTTATAAATATTTTAATATTATAAAAATAAAAATAAATAAATAAAAATCTTTAAATTTATAAAAATAGAAAATTAGCTACTTTAAAAAGTAGTTAAATTTATTTAAAAGCTTAATAAAATTATAAAAATTTAATTTAACTAGATTTTAAATAATTAAATAAATAATATATATATATTAATTTTAAAACTTTTACTATATTTTATTAAAATTTACATAAGAAATTAATTTTTTAAAAAGTAAATAATACTTTTAAAAATATTTACTATTTTTTAATAAATATGTATTTTTAGAATTTAAATGTATTAAAGTTTATATATATATAAAATAAAAACTAAAATAATAAATTTAGTTATAATAATATAATATATTAAAATTTAAAATATTAATATAACTTTAGTTTTTTTTAAGTTTTATATTAAAGCCTTTTAATATATTTATATTATTAAACTAAAAATTATAATAAATATATATATATTTATATATATTTAAATTTTTTAATGTTTAAATAATATATATAAATATTATTTAAATCAGAAAACTTTTTTTAAAATTTAAAAAAAAATCTAATATTCTTAAAAGAAATTTAACTATATTAAAGTACTTTTTTAATATATAAATTTATATTTTATAACTTTTACTTATTATTTTTAAGCTAAAATTATTCTATTAAAATTATAGCTTATAGTTATAGCTTTTTATAACTATATATATATTTTAGATTAGCTTTATAAGTATTTTTTATAACTTTAATAGTTTTATAAAAATATAAAATATAACTTTGATAAATAAATTTTTTAATATTTTTAAATTATATTTAAAAATTACTTAATTATTTTTAAATATATTAAAATTTAGATTACATTATATTTTATTATATAAAACTATATATACTTATTTACTATATAATAAACTAGTTAAAAAGCTAAATACTAGTATTTTTGATATAAGTTTTAGTTTTTATAATAGTATAAAAAATAGTAACTTTATTTTTTATATAAAGTTAAATATTAAAATAGTATAATAAAATTAAAAAAATTTATAATAAAGCTATTTAAGTAAAATAATATTTTTTAATTATATTATAAAAAAATTAAAAGTAAAAAACTTTTAGCTTTAAAATTATATCTTAATTATATATATATTTTAAACTATTTTAATAATATACTATAATATTAAAGCTTTACTTTAGTATTTTTTAAAAATTAAAAACTATTTAATTTTATTTATATTAAAAATTTTTATAATATAGCTAAAAAATATAAAATTATAACTTTATAATTTTATTTTACTATATTTAATTAAAATTATATATTTTTTAATATATAGTAAAATAAAAATAACTTTAAATATTTAAAAGTATATATTTTTTTAAAATTGCTTTATTAGATAAAGTAAGTTAAACTAATATTTTAGCTATTTTAAAATTTCAAATAATATATTAAAGCTTTATTTTAATATATTATAATTTTATAATTTATTTAAACTAACTATTTTTTTAATAAATAATAAACAAGTTAAAAGTATTTATATATATAGTATATATATACTTTTTATATTTACTTATATTAAATTTAAACAATTATTTAAAATTTTATTTTAAATAACTCTAGTTATAATACTAATTATATAATTATTTTATATAAATAATATAGTTTTTTAATATATACTTAATATTTATAGCTATAAAATATTAAGTTTTTATAATAATTAGATTAGTTTTATACTAATATATATTTTTATAATTATAATATAAGCTATTA
>JAWQFY010000160.1:0-49201 GCA_037055185.1 Capillidium rhysosporum | reverse complement strand
TTATAATCTAAAGACTTTGAAAACTCAATTTCATTATTTTTTTAAAAGTAAACTTTAAAATTTTTGATATAACATAGCTTTTAATAATATGTATATCAAGTGTATAATTTTATTTAAGTTATATTTAATTACGCTTTTTTAACTAAAAAGTAAGTATAGGTTAAAAATCTAATTGAAAAAACTTCAAAAAGTGGCGAAAATTCCCCACATACTAAGCAAAATAATTGTTTATGTTTTTATTTAAACAAAGCTTATTGTACCAATAATAGAATTCTAAAAAAAATAATCGTTATCATTTTAGATTAATGGGAAATTCCGCCATTTTTTTATCAAATGGGGGTTGTAGGTGCCGTATTTTCGCATTTAAAAACTAGAAATATCGCATTCATGCATTTGTATATATTGCTTATGCTTACCATAACGAATATTAAAGATTTATATAAATTCAGCGGATTTTTGTTAATAGAATTAAATCTATAACAGTATCGGAAATGTACGGAAATTTAAATTAGTTGAAGCGAACTTTTTAATCGAAGCTAGTTCGTAAATATACTTAGAAGTTTGTCATATAACAGGAAACTTTTCCTGAAACGTTATAAAATAAGCAGGTTATTAATATTACACACGTTTGTAACATACAGACACTGCCTCTATCAACTACCCCTATTTGAAAATCAGGATATCGTAAAGTTTGGGTTAAGCTGCTAAATTTACTGGAAACAGATAAATACGTAACTGTTCTGAATTGTAAATCAAGAATGAAATATTTTAGCATATAATCTACTAAATAAAGGGAAGATTACCAAACCAAAGTTCAGATTTAAGCTTGACTATATTAAACATCTTGCATTAGAGTAGTTTGTTTAAAATAAAACCGAATGTCTAAAAATAATATTGCCATTTAAACTTTTAGACAATTAGAAACAGTAAATATTAATTTATTGTATACTTTTATTGGTTGTATGTACTTTATCAGCTGACGAAGCCAAAAACAGAACACTAAAATTCATTCTATAGAATTAAATGAATACATCAAAAATTTTAAACTAAAGCTAATTTTTAGTAAAATTTCCGTCTTCTTTACAAAGATTAACATACCAGGAAGGTGTAAAAAAAGTAGAGATGGATCAATTCAATAAAGAAGATTTGGTAGAAAACAATGAACCATATTTTTATTCTAAAGATTCCAAAGGAAACACCATACCAATTAAAGATACAGCATATAATCGAAGAAATAACATTGATAGCCAATTTAATTTAGAGTTTACTGAAACGATAAGCGATAATATAAGTACAAGCCTTTCTATCAGCACGAATATGGTTACAACAACAGCGATAATCGGACCAGCAATGACGATGGGTTTACCACTTACTTTACCTTCAATTCCTGACATAATTATACCGCGACTAAAACCAAGCAAAATACCAACAATAACAACAGAGCCAATCTATAGTTGTGAATACTGCAAACAACCATTTACTCGTAAAAATTCGCTAAGAAGACACGAAGCTTTACACAGCGGGTTAAAAAGTTATCGTTGTGTTCCTTGTGGTAGGGGATTTTCTAGAGCTGATATATATAAGAGACACAAAAATTCAAAAAGATGTAAAGTGTTGACCCAGAGAGGTACTTGGATTTATTATGACAGCCAAGGAAATGAAGTTGAAAATTTAAATAATATTAATAATGATGACGAGCTTAGCGAGATAGAGGACAGTTCCGATAAAATTTAAGTTTGCTTGAAAATGGTCTGTGTTTAAGTTTATTTTTATTTATAGCATTTCTCAAATATATAAATCTAATATGGACTATTTTGTAGTTTGCATTTAAAAATTGGTACTGTCGTGTTTGTTTATAGCCCTTTAATGAGAAAGCAAGTAAGTTTTGAATTAGCTTTCAGTTATGCTAAATTTTATATAAGCTATTTATTTTAATTGTAGGATACGAAAGAGAATCTTTTATATCCACACTTTATAGTTATAATATGTTAGGATGTATATTTGATTGATGTAAATATTTAGAGCATTAAATATTGTTTATATCATAAGAAAATAAAAGACATTCAAACATGTTATAGTCCCAGCTTTTTCTTCCACTTTTATAATATGCAATGTACTATTACAATTTTTATAATTTAAATATGCTTTTCACCAATATGTTTTCTTGAATAGGAGTCTTTCTTACCGTAGCATGGTATAAATCAGATTTTTAGAAAAAAAATATATACGTACATCTGCTACGTTTATGAGGAAACTTTATATAGTTTGAATAACAAGATAAGTATAAATGCTTCCTAGCAAATGGTCTGTTTCTCCTTTAGCTCTTTGGAAACGGTTTAGCCATAACTTTCGTTTTCTCGAATTGATATGAAACGTTTTCCAAGAATTGTGTTTAAAAGATACTAAAGTTTTTATAAAGTAATTAATAATACCTTTATTAGATAAAGGGTTTGGCTTTATTAATTATTCATTTGCCTACATTATACTTTTAGTTTTGTCGAATTAACTAATTTTACGACTTTTTACCAGCTGTTGATTTTAGAAGGAGCTTTAACTAATACGGAATTTTCCATTACTTAGTAGACGATGTGTTCTATGAAGCTACGCTCTAAATTGATGCAGATACAAGTTAAATTGGTGTCAATCTAATAAAAGATTGCTTAAACTGACAACTTGACCGAAGTAAGCTAAAAAATTAATTATTGTAGTACGATTATTTATCTGTAAATTCTATTTATTGTGACTAACATCCCTGCATATAAATACTGATAAATGTTGTGGAATTTTAATTGATAGAAAATTTTACTTTAAACTAAACTAAATATTTTGTGAAACTTTTCTTTTAGTTAGGAACATTGTAGGAATTATATAGTTTTGTCATAATTAATATGATAGATATATCGCAAAATATAATTAAATTTAAGATTGGTAATACGTAGTTTGGTAATAACACTTACAAAATTATAGGCATTTTATATTACACTATATAAAGTATTATATAGAAAATATAACTTTTAATTATAATATTATAAAATTACTAATTTGATATATGTTAGACTTATAACAAAGTATTTAGAAAATGCCTTTAATTAATTTAATATTTAAATAATAAAAACCTACAGGTAAAAGTTAGCTTTTATGTGTAGCATCTGAAAATTTATAAATATAGTTATAGCTATTAAAAAGCTTATTTAATTATTTATTAAAACTTTTATATTTAAAGTTAAATATATAATATACTAATACAGAGCTATAAATTATAATAGCTTAAATAATTAAGAAAAATATTTATAAAGAATTAAAAGTAATAATGATAAATTTGCTAAAATTAGCTTATTAAAATAAAATTAAAATAAAAAACTAAAATAATTAAATTTAAATATATATATATTATTTTAGATTTACTAATTAAATAAATTATAAATTAAAAATTTACATTTTATTACTATAATATTAAATATATTATTAAAGTTAAAAAAATTAGTTTTTAATATAAATATATAATTTTATAATTTTTATATAATTTAAAATTAATTTATCTATTATATAAAAAAACAAAGTAAATATAAAAATATATAAATAAATATATTATTAAGTAAACTAAATAAATCATAAAAAGTAAAACTTTATATAATAAAATTTTATACTAGTTTTTAAAATATTTAAAAATCTAATTTAACTTACTTAACTATATAGAGCAAGTTTAATGTAAATAATTTTTTATTATAAAAAATAAGAAAAAATAGAATTATATAGTATTATTACTTTGTAATATATATATATATACTAAAATATTTAAAATTTATAAAATATTTTATTAGATTAAAAGTTTTTTTAAATTTAAAATTAAAAATTTTATAAATTTGAAGTCTTTTTTTAAAAGTTAAATAAAAACTTTAATAATAATATATATTATATTTATTAAATATAGTTATAAATACTAATATAGTTATATAATAAATATTATAAATTTAAATAAGTATATTAAATAAAAATATTATAATATTAAAGATTAATAATATAGCTTAATAATTTATAATAAGTTTATTAATAGTATTAAGTATATAATATACAATATAATAAGCTTAAAAATAAAATTAAGTATATAAATATAATAGCTACTTTTAATTAAAACCTTTGTATTATAATATTTTAATATAAAGTAGTTTTATAAATATTTAAAAAATATAAAATTTAAATATTAATAGCTATTTATAATTTAAATTTAAAAATACTTTTAATTAAATAAAATAAGTATTAAGTATTTTAATAATATATAAAACTAGTTTTATAAAAAAAAGTTATTATTATATTATACTAATATATAAAGTTCAAAAATAATATAATAATATTAATAACTTTAATAAAATTTATAGAATTTAATATATTGTATTTAACTTTTTTTCTTATATTAAATATAGCTTTAATTTTTAAAAGTAGTAAATATAAACTTTATATTTTAATTATAATTTTTTACTATAAGTAAATTTTTATATTATTATTATTAAAAATAGTTTTAATTTTCTAAATATTAAAAAAATACTTTTTATTTTATTACTAAATAAAATAAATTAGTTTAAAATATATGTAATTTTAATAAAAAATTAAATAAAAATAGTTTAAATTTTATTATTATTAAATAAAAAGTTTATATATTATTACTAAAATAAAATAAAATTTATTATTATATTAAATTTTTAATAATATAATAAATAAAATAAATTAAAATTTATTATTAAATAATAATATTATTATTAAAAAATAAACTAGTTACTAATTATAAAAACTAACTTTAAAATATAATAATTAATTAGTAATTACTTACTAATTTATTAATTTATTAAATTAGTATAGATACTCTACTATTTTTCTTAATTTCTTATTATTTTTACTATTTTATTCAATATATTAAATAGTTTAACTAATTAAAAAAATTATTAAAAATACTTTTTTTACTACTAAACTATTTATAATTTTAATGTTTATTATTTAAATACTAAAAACTAAAATTAACTTTAATATAACTTTTATTATATACTTTTTTCTTTACTTTTAAAATAGTTAGAGTTTTTTTAAACTTTTTAAAATACTTATTAATTTTACTACCAACTTATTTAGTTGGAATTTTAGATTAATATAATAATAAACTAGTATTAAAAAATAGAATTTTATTTAATAAATAATAAATAGTATTATAAAAACTAAATAATAATAATATAGCTAGCTTACTATAAGTAATAAAAATTTAAACTTACTATTAAAATAATAATTATAAAAATTATAAAATATTAGTTTATAATTAAGTTCAAAAACAATTTATTAATTATAAGTAAACTACTTTATTATTTTTAATATAAAATTTAGTAAATTTAAATCTAAGTTTAAGTTATTTATATACATTTACTTTTATCATATTATTTTAATATATTTATTTATTTATTTATTTTATTTTTTAATAGTATTAAAATTAAATATTTATTAAACTTATAACTTTTAAGATAATTTTTTATTTAAGTTATTAAAAATTAATATTTTTTTATAAGTAGTAAAATAAAATTAATTACTATAGCTATCTTATAAATTTATTAAACTATATTTTTTAAAATTAAAAATAAAATATTTATTTCTTTAAATTTTAAAAATTTTAATTGCTTTTTTCTTTTAAAAAAATAGGCTTTTACTTTTAAATATTGTTTTTTATATGTTGGTTTAATAAAATTTTAAATTTATTTAGTAGTATATTAAAGTACTTTTAAAGATAAAAAAATAATATACTTATTTTTTAAAATATTTATAATTTATTAATTTTTATATACTTTAAATTTTAATGTTTTTTTCTATTTCTTTACTAAAAAATAAAATAATTTAATTATTAATATATATTTATATCTAATTTTTTTAAATATTAATTATTGTAATTATTAGTACTTTTAATTTTTAATTTAAATATATATTAATTTTATTTTTATAGATACTTTTCTCTTATATTAAACTTATAATTACCTTATATAAAATATTAAAAATATATTTCTAACTTTTTTTAATTCTAGTTAATTATGCTTTATATTATTTTTCTAGTTTTATACTAAATTTTTAATATAGACTAATTCTTATTTTTTTATAATAAAAATATTATTACTTTTACCATTAACCTCCACCTAACTATTTTATCTACTTTCTCTCTATTTCATTTATACTATTTTAATTTCTATAATCTAAAATCAGTTTTAACTAATTGAATTTTAATTTATACTTCAACTTCTAAAAATTAGTTTTAAACTGTTTATCCAAACTAATTGTGCTAGTTGGTCTCATTTCCACTTAAGTAAAAGTAATTAGAAGCAGCTTGAAGTTAATGAATAACTGTTATATAGCGATAAACGTTCTACTTTTAATTATATTTAGTTTTAGTTAAACTTGTTTATCTATTCCCTCCTTCATTTAAATTAATTCTTATTAATAAAAGTTTATTAACTTTCTACTTAAATTCAAAAAAATCAAAATTTAAATATTATTGGTACATTTATTAAATCCTCTAAACATAAAAATCAATTAAAATTTATTATAATTTTTAATTCAATTTTAATTCCTATTAAATATCATTTTAACGTCCAATGTAATTTAAACTGTTAAAAAATTGAGATCTATATACACTTAATGTTTTTTAGTTTAAAAATAAGTAAAAAATTTAAAATTAAGTTTATCACTAGTCAACGTTTAAATAAAATTAAAAGTTTAGGATCTATATTAGTGTACTTAACAGTTCCTTATTACAGTTTGTATTTAACTTTTATAAATGATCGATTTATACAATTCTATTTTATCGTAATTATCTTAACTATTAAAAATTATGTTTTTTATAAGTAAATAGCAAACGAAAGATTCTCAGAATTAAATTTCGGTGATTATTTTAGATTGGAATTGATTACCTAATCAAAATCTAATATCAAAGCTTTAAAGATGTTTAAAATTTAGCCAAAACTTTTAATAAAGTTTTGTTAGTTTGCATCAATATAATCTATATAGTAAATATTTTTTTACTACGAAAAATACTAAACGTGAAGGGTTTTAATAATCGGAGTTATGCTATAACATAACCCGTATTACAATATTAGTTAAACTAGGCTAATTACTATAAATTGTAGTTTAATAAAATAAAAGTATATAAAGGTGTTGGTTGAGGAACGAGGATGGTAAAGTTAGATTTAGATTTTAGATAAATAAGTATGGTAAGTAGTAACCTTCAACAAGAAACCATAAAAGGGTGGGCAGCGGTCGAACCGTTTAAACCTTTAATAGAACATACTTACGTTCCAGCTCCGTTACAACCTAACGACGTAGAAGTAAGCATTACCCACTGCGGAATCTGCGGTTCAGATTACCATACCATAAACGCTGATTGGGGACCAACCGACTACCCGATGATCGTAGGTCATGAGATAGTAGGGTATGTAACTCAAGTTGGAACTGATGTAACTCACTTGAAGGTAGGGGATAGGGTAGGGGTAGGAGCCCAGTGCGCAGCTTGTTTAAAACCAGAATGTTACGCTTGTGGGAACGGTGAAGATATCCAATGTCCAAAACGTTCATTTACCTACAACGATAAACGAGATATCGACGGTTCTACTACCTACGGTGGTTACGCTGACGCTATCCGAGTCCAATCGGATTACGCGTTCTTAATCCCCGAAAGTATGCCATCCCAGTTTGTAGCACCGCTACTCTGTGCAGGTACTACCGTATTCAACCCGATGCAACGATATAAGTTTAAAGCGGGTGATAAAGTAGGTGTTATAGGAATAGGTGGGTTAGGGCACCTTTCCATACTGTTCGCTAAAGCTTTAGGTTGTGAGGTATTTGGATTCTCTAGATCGGATTCTAAAAAAGAAGACGTACAGAAGTTAGGTGCTACTTTCATCAACTATTTGGACAACATAGATGAATTTAAAGGTACTTTATTAGATTTTTTGATAGTTACTTGTGACGTTCAACCCGATATGTTTTGGACTTTCAACGACTGGATGGCGCTCAACTCTAGAATAATTTTACTTAACGTCCCTAAAGGTAACGTAGCGTTCCCAGCTATGTCCTTACTATCTAAAAACATATCACTTACCGGTTCTTTAATCGGTTCCATTAAAGATGTTAAAGCCATGTTAGAGTTCGCTAATAAACATAAAGTTTACCCATGGATCGAACAGTTTAAGATGCACCAAGTTAACGAAGCGTTGGACCACTTTAAAACTTCTAAAGTTAAGTATAGGATCGTACTTGAAAATTAATAGTAGCGATATATTAAACTTGTTCGTATCTGCTCGCTTTTATAAATATAAATATATTTTAAAATTGTATCTATAGAAATCGATAAATTTATTTTAACAGTTAAATAGCGATTAGAATAGTTAAGAAATAGATCCAATTTTAAATATTAAAAAATTATTTGTAAAAATTACTAAATTATTAATTTATAATAATTCATTAAAAAATTTATTTATTTAAATTTTTATTACGTAGCTACTACAAAAGTTTACTTTTAAAAACTTATATTGTGACTAACTAAATTTAGGTAGAAGGATTACGGATTTAAGGAGGGATGAATTAAATTATAATTCTATCCTTAAAATTTTAATCGAACTTTTACCGTTATTATTACTATTATTATTTTTACTTTTTAATTATTCAATTGCAATTTCTTTATTGTATTATGTCTACGTCTTATCGGATCGTTGTACTGGGTGATGGTGGTGTAGGTAAAGTAAGATTACATTTTTTATTTTATATATATAAATATAATATTAATATAATAATTAAATTAGACTTCACTTACTATACAGGTATAATATTCGAACTACAACTAATATTAATTAATTAATTAATTTTAAAACTGCTTTTATTAAGTTATGTTTAAACCATTTCGTCGGTAAGCAGTATACGTATAAATATATATTAAAAATTAACTAATATAAACTTATATTATACTTTATATACTACAGAGGTAACTAATTAAATAAAATATAAAATAGTTAATACCGTTGTAGACTTACGATCCAACAGTTGAAGATCGGTATAAAAAACAAGTTTTAATAGAAGGGCAGGATATATACTTTGAAGTTTTGGATACAGCTGGGCAGGAGGAGTATACCGCGTTGACGGACCAGTGGATAAGGTAAAAGGAAATTACGTTAAAGTTAATTACTAAAATCGGTACATACCCTTTTAAACAAAATAGGGACGGTGAAGGGTTCCTGTTAGTATACTCGGTAACCGACCGATTCAGTTTCTTACGAATGGAGCACTACTACCACCAAGTTTTACTAGTAAAGGATGTCAGTTATTGCCCCATCGTAATAGTAGGCAACAAAGCCGATTTAAATTTACACAGGGAAGTTAATAAAGAAGAAGGGTTACAACAATCCAAAAAATTACAAACTGATGGTTTTTACGAAGTTTCAGCTAAAATTTATAGTAGTGTTGAGAAACCGTTTTTAGAATTAGCTAGAAGGTTATACAAGTTTTATCCCCCTAAATCAACTAATTTGAAAATTAATAAGAAAAAAAGTAAAAAGTGTACTATACTTTAACTTTTTTTAAAAAAAACTACTTTGATAAATGTATTTATTTCTGTAGAACTGAAATATATATATATATCTATATACACCTTTTATTTAGGTTGTATTATATTGGAATATTAAATAATGTAGTTAAAGTTATTTTTTACATTTAATTATTAAAATTAAAGTATTTTTAATATATATATACATATAAACCTACCAAAATTAAATTAAATTTTAAATCATTAAAAAATAATTTAATAGTAATAACAATAATATAACTAATCTAATAAATTCACTAAAGTTATATATATTTATTTATTTAAACTAAACTAGGTTCTTAATTTATAATAAATTAATTGCTCATAATTGAAAATTTTTAAAATTTATATAAATTAATCAGTTTTAAATATAAAAAATATTTAATTAAATAAGTTAATTTTTTTTTAATAATCAAGTAGCTACATATTTAAAAAAATGTAAAATTGCTAATTTAACTAAATACTTTACTATTTCATCTTTAAAAACTTTTTCTATCTTATTTTAGTCTATTTTTTAAATAAAAAAATTAATTAATAATACTTATTTTATTTACTAATATATAAATTAAATATATTTATTATAAATTTTAAATAATAATAAAGTTAGTAGCTAATTTAAATCTATTTAAAATAATAAAAGTAAAAAGAATAATATACTGTAATAGTTAAATAATATATTGTTAAAAGTAAAAAAATATAATTAAATATAATATAAAAGTTATAATAAAAGTAAAAAAATTAATAGTTGTAATATAAAAATTAATTATAGTAATAAAAATATTAGCAATATATAAAGTGTAAAACTAAATATAATTATTAATATAAATAAATATAATAAGATAAAGCTATAAAAAATATATTATATCAATATATATTTAATTTAAAAAAAAATTAAGCTTGATTTCTTTATTGATAAATATAAAAAATACTATAATTAAAAATATTTTTTATTACTAAATATTATATATTTTTTATTAGCTTATATAAAATATTTAAATAAAGTAAAATATATTTTAAAAAGTATCAAATATATTTAAAAATTAAAAAAATAATATATTAAGTATTTTAATTTTTAGGCTTTTATTAAATAGCTTTTTATTTAAATTTAATATTTTATAAATTAAATAAAAGTTAAATAATATTTAAATATTTAGATTAAAGTGCTTTTTATATTAGTTATTAGTTTTAATATAATATTAATAAGTTTATATAATCTTTTAAAGAGTTTTTTATTACTCTTTAATTTTTAAAATATATTAAAAAAAGTTTTTTTTTAAACTTTTTTGAAAATAAATTACTTACACTATTTACTTTATTAAACTTTTATTAACTATAGCAGTAAAATATAACTATTAGTCTTTATTTTGGATATAACTAAAAAAGACAGCTTATCTAGTTGTTTTTAAATAAGTAAGAATAAAACTATTAAAATTTTTCAATTTAGATAATTATTATAAATTATTTTTGTTAAATAAAATATAATTGTATAAATTAAAAATAAATATATAAAATATCTATAAAACAACTTCTATATAAATTATTTAGAAATTTTTATAATATAAAGCTATTATTATTTATAAATGCTATTAACATACTTTATTATTACTTAGTTAAATTATTTTATATTGTATAATTTCTTAAAGTTTAAAAAAAAACAAGTAAAGTTAGTATTTAAAATTAAATTATTTAAATTATTTAAAAAAATATATTAATTTATCTTGCTAAGTTTATAAGTATTAAAATGCTAGCATTATTTATTAAGCAATTTTATTTATTACTAAAATAATACTAGTATTAATCTTTATTTTGTTTACTATATTATAGATAAAACTAGCATTATTAGAGTTATAGTCTTTTTTATATTAGTATACCTTTTTGGATTAAAAAGTGTACTAACACTCTTATTTTTTATATATATTTAAGTAGCTTTCTAGTCTAATTACTTATATCAAATAATTATTATTAGTTAAAAATAGTTAACAACTTTATAATATTATTAAAATAAGTTTTAAGCTAGTTAAAAAACTGCTAATTAAATAAAATTTATTAAAAATTAAATTTAAAATAGTTATATAAGTATTTTAATAAATTTAAATTTATTATATTAACTTTTAAGCTTAAAAAACTGAAAATTTAAATATATATATATATTAGTTAAAATTTTACTTTTAGTTAATAAATAATAATAAAATATAATACTAATAAGTATAAAAATTATTGTATATTTTTTTAATATTTTACTTAAATTTAAAGTATTTTAATATATTTTTAATTTTAAATACTTTTAATTTTTTAAAAAAAAGTAAGTTAAGTTATAATAATAATTGAAAAATTATTTTAAACCAATTTTAATTAAATTTTCTAAAATTTTTATATATTAGTAAGCTTATAAAAAGCTAATTTAATTTTTATTTAAAGTTTATTTAATATTTTAGTATTTAAATATATATAGCTTAAATACTTTTAATAAAACTATTATTTAAAAAGTATATTAGGTTTTATTTATTAAACTACTATTATAATTTTCAATATAAAGATTTTTTAAACATTTTTATAACAGTTTAATATTACTTTTAGTATATTAATAGTTTTATTTAGTTAAATACTCTTTTAATTACTATTATAATTTATATATTTTTAAATAATTTATTCATATAATATATAGATTATATTAAACAATCTTTTTATTTTTTAATAAAAATTTAAACATTTACTATTATAAAAATTATAATTCTTAATAGCTAATAGTTTATAGTATTACTTTTTAACTATTTATACTAACTAATACCCCTTTTTTACTAGTTTTAATTTAATTTTATATAAATAAATATTTAGGCTTAGAGTTTTTAAGAAAAAACCTACTATTTTAGCTTAATTAAGTTTTTGTTATTTAAGATTATTTTATAATATTCTGAAGTTTAAATATTAAAATTTATAGATTAAGTTTTAAAAAAATATATTTAAGATACTGCATTATTTTTAATTAAAGTCCTTATACTCTTTTTAAATATCTTTTAATAAAAATAGAAATTTTAGCTGTTTTCTCTCTTATTTATCTAACATAAAGTTATTTTTAGATTTAAGGAAATTTTATTTTAACAATTTTATAGCTATAAGTTAATTATAAAATTAGTCATCCTACCTTTTAAAAAAATAAATTTACAATTCAAGAAAAGCTAGAATGAATTAATGTACAAATTCACTATAAAATATAAATTGCAGCATAGTATCTAATTCGCAGTTGTAAAATTATTAATCAAGAATATTCTTTAAATTTCTTTTTCTAGTGTATATTGAAGATTGTTTATCCTTAAATAGTATTAAAAAGTGTATATACTAAAATAACTTTATTCCGGTTTTAAAATTTTTAAACATAATACTTATCAACTCTATAACGCTGCTAATTGTTACCGCCATAGAGTGATTTATCCAACAATGACTTTTTCACACTCTTACAAACTAATTATTAGACTCAATTAAAGATAAGCGTTGTTGGCAGAGTAAGACTTGATGGTCGTAATCAGTATATACCGCCAAAGTTGCTAAGAAAGGGGAGATGATCAAAAGAGCCAATAAAGTACCTAGATATATGCCTGGTATACCTACTTCGAGTATGAAAGTTAAGTATAAACCAATAGGTATAGCTAAGAAGTAGAAGGCTGAGAAGTAAACAATAGCACCTAACTTCTGTCTACCTTGACCACGTAGAATACCGGTACATACGGTACCCAAACTATCTAAAATCTAAGTTATTTAGATTAAATAAGGTAATTAGTAAAGGAATTAATAATGTTATTATACCTGATATAGTGCAACTATAGGGCAGAGTACAACTACGATATCCAAAACATTTTTATCGGATGTGAACAATTGTCCTAATTGGTACCCAAAGAAGTACAAAATAATTGAGAATATACATGGTATCGTAAGAGCTAATGCGATAGCTGTACGTACTGAGTACTTAGTTCTACGAGCGTTACCATCGCCCAACAAATTACCTACTCTATTGGATGTAGCTATACCTAATCCAAACGGTGCTGAAAATGTTGCATTAGCTAAAGACATAACTATAGATTGAGCTGCTAATTGATTTGCACCGAGGTATGAAGCGGCTAAAGACATTATTTCAAATGCCCACCATTCTGAACATACCATCAAAATTCCAGGTATACCTATAATCGATTTTTATTATTAAAATATAAAATAGTAATGGTACCTAATTGTATGTAGACGTACCAACCACTTAAACTTTGTAAACTCCAACCACCCCAGCACTTCGACCCTTCAATATAAACAGTATACAGTATAGCTAATAATAATGTGATCCAATAGGTTATTGCGATAGTTAGTGGTGCACCTACAAATCCAAGTGAAGTTGGCTGGTATCGGACAAGGAAGAAATTGAGTGTAAGATTCAAGGGTACCGCTATCATCATAACCATAGACTGTGCTCGCATTATTCCTAAGGGTAATCAAAAGCTGTTAATATATAGAAAATAAATAGATAATTACGTTGTGCTTGCAAATACTTTTTCAAACATTCGAAGGAAAGAAGTGCAGGAGCTCCGATAATCAAAGTTCTTAAATAGATACCACAGTATTTAGCGAGTTCGGGATCCTGACCCATTAAGAGCATAAGAGTTTCAGCTCTACTCCATACGATACCAATGGGAATAAATAGTACCAAATTTATTAGAATACCACGTTGTAAGTGTAATCCTAATATACGCTTATCTTCAGATCCAGTATAGGATTGGGAACATAACGTATCTAAAGCAGTGGACATACCGACAGCGATTGACCATCCGGTAATAGCTGCGAACATGTTAGATAACGCGGCTGCTCCCAAAGGTTTTGGACCTAAACCACCTAACGAGGATACCGATACCAACGGCATCACCGATTGCATACAAAAAGCTAATATTATTGGGAAGGAAGTTGATAGTAGTAATTTTAGTTCTTGAATGATTATGGTTCTAGGTGTTGTAGAAAGATCGGATATACAACTTAAATTATCTTTAGATATCAAAGGTTGGGTTTCATCGCTCCCGCTTATGCTCATAGCTCTTTCTACAAGGTTAGTTTGGTTTCCCATTATCGAATAAGGTTCAAATACGAATAATTAAATGTATTTATAGTAGAGTTAATTTTAATTATATATATCCAAAATTCTAAAATCGTTTATATACACAAAGCGAAATTTATCTATAGGAATAATAAATATATTGAAAACAAAAATAATAAAATTTTAATCGAGCTGCAAAGAGTAGAGCTACACATCTTTAAATAGCTTTGTCAAAACCCCTACCTAGAACAAAACTTAATGGAAAGATCAGATATTGATCATGTGTTTGTAAAAACCACTCTTGTTTACTACGCAAAGCTTCAAAATTAGGTTAGTTTGGGGAATAAAATAAGAATCCTGATTGCAAAGTAGAAAATTCCGCAGTTAAACTTTCTAGTTGGTTGCGCTCAATTTAAAAAAGGGTAGTTCCAAATTAGTATGATCTCAAGTTCAAAAAAGTTGACAGTACGGACTTTAGACTTGTATACTCCAGCCATCTCAGAAAGAATTAAACCCATCAAAACTGGAGAATTGGTACATTTGCAACTTGTACGACAGAACCTTTTATGTTTGGGAGACTATTCACCTAGATAGATAAGCAATTATGGTTTAACTTTTTTTAGGACTTTTATCGCTTTAAACAACTATTTTTAGCAAATTTAAAAAAATGGTAAACTTATATTTAAATATAGTTAATACAACAGTTTAATTTTATTACTCACTGAATTTTTCACCGAATACTTTGTAACATAAGCTAACAAGTTCCAGTGCAACACTTTTATCCTCCTTTTAGCTGTTTTGTGAAGATTTTGGTTCAAAATTAAACAGTTTACCTTTTTTAATAAACAGCTTTTAAATGTTGTTTTCTTAATTTCTGTTCTTTACATAGTTGAATACATATTCGAGCTATTGTAGAGCATGTATAGGATTCTATTCATCAACAAGTACTTTTACAACAAATACAATCTAAACGGTACCTTTCAAATAATAATAAAACTTATTTCTTAAGAGTATATATTTTTAATAATATAGATCTTGCATACTTTGTTATCCTAAACCAATATAGGTATTTTAATTATGTAAATATATTAATCTTTGATAGTTTATTATAATAATTAATAGTAAGTACTACCTAAGCTTCCAAAATATATTGTTTTGATTTAAGGGTATTTTTGATATATATTAGTAATATAATAGACAAGAATTTATTTTAAAAATAACTTAATTGAAATTATAAATATATATATTTTTTTATTATAACTAAAGAAAAAATAGAAAAGCACTAATGGATAAAATCCAATTTATAAAAATTTTAGCAAATAAATATAAAAAAGCAAAAAATTGCTTAATTTTTTTTTAATAGATAAGATTTAACAATAATAAAAAATATTAAAGCTGCATTTTTTAGCTAAATATATTTAGAATAACTTATAAATATATACTGCTTAACTAAATATAACCAATTTTTAAAATTATATTAACTTATAAAATTTTATTTATAAAAAAAACTAATTATATACAAATTAAATTATTATTAAACAAAGAAAATAAAATTATTAAGTTTTAAATTTTAGTAAAATTTTATTAAATTTAATAATTTTATTAATTAAAGCTAAACTATAACAATTTACAAATTTTAAAATAAAATAACTAGTAAATTAAACATTTATAAAATATTTTATAAAAAAATAAAAACTTAAATTATTGAACTTTTTATTTATTTAATTTTTATACTTTTATTATATTAAAATAAATTATTTCATTACTAAATATATATTATAATGTATATTATAATATATATTATAATATGTATAATACTTAGTATACTTTGCTAAAATTTATTAAATTTTATATATTTTTTAACTATTATTTTAGATTTTTTAAAGTATATTACTATAAAAACATTATAAATATATGTAAAATTTTTAATAAAATATTGATATAGTATTAATATATTTAAATATTAAAAAAACTATTATTTATATTATAAAATTATAAAAATATAAGAAAAAGTAGCATATATTTTACTTATTAAGTAAGTATAATAATATAAAAATAAGTTAACAATTATAAAAAACTTATATCTATAGCTATAAGCAGTAAATATTAAATATATATTAAAAAACTATACTATTATATAGCATAGTTATATAGTTAATAATATAGCTAAAACTATTTAAAGTTTTATTTAAGTTTTTTTTAAAACTATTAAACTATTTTAATATATTAAAGTAAAGCTTCAATACTATTTTTTATTTGCTATAATTACTAAAAACTATATTAAAGCTTTATATACTATATATAATATATTAGTAATAAGCTTTTTAACTAATATTAAAGTATAACTTTAATATTATATATAGCTTAAAGATACTAAAAAAAAATTTAAGATTATAATTTTTTTTTATAGTAGAAGAAAATATTAATAGTTTGTAAATTTATATTAAAAATTCTTTTTCTATATAGTAAAAAGGCTAAATATTAGTAAATCTAATTTAAAAAAACTTATAAATAGCTATAAAATATATATAACCTTTAGTTATATAGTTTTAATAAATTAGTAAAAGCTTAAAATTTATAGCTTCTAGTTATTATCTATAGTATTAAATATTAAAAAAATATTTTAATATAAATATATCTTTTTTTAAAGTTATTATAATAAATTTTATTAATTTATTAAGCTTTTATAATAAAATGGTTTTTAATTTAATAATATTATTTAAATAATAAAAAATTTAAAAACATATAACTATAAATATTTTAAATTTTAATATATTGTTTATTTTATTGTAATAAATAAATTTTATTATAACAACTTTAAAAAAAATATATAATAAAACTTTAATATAATATATATATTTAATTAATATTATATTTTTATTACTTTAAAATATGATTATTTTTAATTTACAAACTATAATTTTTTAATTTTTATATTATTATCATTATATTAAAATTAATATTATTAGTATAAAATTATATATATTTTTAAAAAATATACTATTTATATTAATTAATACCTTATAAATATTAGTAAATATAATAAAAAAAGTTTTTTTAATTTACTTTTATTTTTAATTTTGAATTTAACTATTTTTAATAGTAGTTAATTATATATTTTTTTATTTGATAATATGCTTTTTATATACTTATATTAAATATATAGTTAATATAAATTTTATTATTATTATTTAGCTAAATTTTATATAAGAATTTTGATTTTTTTTATTATAAAATTTTAATAAATAATAGAATTTTAAAAAATATATAATTAAAGTACTATACTATAAAAACAATTTTAGCTGCAATCTCTACAACATATTTTAATATCTAGTCTTTTTCTGCTACTGTTTCCTTCTCAAATACTTACTATCTGGTCCTTGCCTTTGCTAGTAGAACTTAGATTTTATGTTTACTATCCTACAAAGCTATTTAAAGGGAGAGCTAAGCCAGCTTTCCTGAACTCCTCATAAATGCTTTTTTCAATAAGTTGTTGGTTTGTTACATTTCAGCGCCCTTTTTCCACTCCCCTTATTTATCAGCAGATATACTCCATCCCTCAGCCTCAGCTACCTTCTTCTAACTTTATACTCTAATATTTTTCATTTTTTTTAGAATTGTTTAAATCAGTTCTCTGATCTTCAAGAAAAATAGTTTACATTATCTTTTTTGGAGAATGCCGAGATACTTGTTGAACATTAACTGATCATAGTTTGTTTAAAATAAAGATTTTCAAGAAAAAAAGTAAATTAGTCAAATGCAGATTTTTAAATTAAGAATTATTTGTTGCTTTTATAAATTCGTGCTTTTACTTGCTCCTAATATAAACTCAACGTCAGTTCATACTACAACTGCGGAGCTTTGCGTAAGTCACATGCGATTTACGGACTCCTTATTTTTTGAACAAAAGTCGGAAGTTGGGCTTGAGAAATTCATCTTTATTTCTTTTAGACACAAAATTCGAAAAAATTATAGATATACCTTTAACTTTTAGATATATTCACATTTATTAAAATCGAATAAAAACATAGCAATAATAACAACGAGTAATAACTGAAAAAATACAACAATGAATACTTCACTTCAACAATCCGATGCAGAACAAACACCAATACTTAGTGTAGTTGACGAAACTCAACCTTTATTAACGAAATCAAACTCTACACAACCACAAAGTTGTCTTACCGACCTAGATTTAAGTCCATTAACCATCTACTTAACTGAATTGAAGTACCTACTCCAATCTGCGTTACCTATAATATTCGCTTTCTTAATACAGGATATAATGCCATTAAACTCGGTATCTTCGTTAGGTAGCATAGGTTCTATCGAATTAGGAGCAGCCGCCTTATCCAACATGTTTGCTGGAATTACCGGACTTTCTATAGCTATTGGGATGTCGACCGCATTGGATACTTTGTGTAGTCAATCATTTACCGGTAGCGACGACAAGACAATTTTAGGGTTACACCTTCAACGTGGTATACTTATAAACGCTTGCCTTTTTGTACCCATAGGTATAGTTTGGTACAACGTGGAAAGCATCATGTTACTGCTAGGTCAGGATATCCGGCTTGCTAAATACTGTGGTATTTATTTAAGAACTTTGATTATTGGAGCTCCTGCGTTTTTAACTTTCGAATGCTTGAAGAAATTTCTACAAGCTCAACGTAACTACTAATCTAATCGATTTTAATTAATATTTTGTTTAAACAATAGGTATAATGAAAGCACAAACTTTAATTATGATAGTAGTGGTGCCTATTAACCTACTACTGAATTATATACTGGTAAGATCTCCAACCACCACTTTAGGGTTTGTAGGCGCACCAATTACGGTGGTACTCACCCACTACATCACATTACTTCTAGGTATAATATATACAGTTTATATCGATGGATATCAATGTTGGAGAAGTTGGAGTTGGGCAAGTTTATCAGGTTGGTATCCTTACATACAACTGGGCATACCCGGTATATTTATGGTATGTTCGGAATGGTGGGCTTTCGAAATAATTTCGCTATCAGCCTCGTACCTAGGTACAGTTCCTTTAGCAGCCCAATCTGTAGTCATGTCGATCACCAACGCCATCTTCTCCGTCCCTTTCGGTCTATCAGTTGCTGTTTCTAATAGAATAGGTAACCTGCTAGGTGAATGCAACGCCAAAAGATCTCAGCTTTCCACACGTGCCGCTTTAACTTTGGCATTGAGTCTACCTTGCATCAGCGCAACTTTACTTTACACATTCGGGTACCAATTAGGCCAGTTTTTTACTAAGGATGCTGAAGTTTTGAAACTGATAGTGGTTATAATACCAATCGCTTCTTTATACCAAGTAAGTTTAGGTTCCATGTTTAAAAATTAATATGTTGTACTTTTAATAATAGATATTGGATGGTATATCTACGGTATCCACTGGTATATTGAGAGGCCAAGGTAGACAGAAGCTAGGTGCTATAATTTACTTGATAGCTTTCTACATAATAGCTATACCTTTAGGGCTATACTTAGCTTTCATATTGCACTACGGTATTGTAGGTCTGTATATAGGTACTTTTGTAGCTCTGACTTTAATATCCCCTCCGCTTGTAGTATTAAATCTAACTACTGATTGGGATTTACAGGTTCAGCTTTGTTCCAAAAGACTTGACTCTATTTGAAAACTTAAAAAGCCGAAACCTATATTGGTAAAGTAATAAAGGCGGTGTAGACTGGATTATAAGTTACTTAAATAAAGTACTCTGACTATTTGGCTTTAATAAAGTTTATAAGAATTTGAATATTATGTAATTTAAATATTTTTTAGCTATAGTTAAATAGTTAATTATACCAACCTAAAATGCCTTGAATAAAATATTTGGTAAAAAAATTAAATTTATAATCTATTTAAATATGATTTCTAGTTTTTTTAATTTTTGAAAGCCCTAATGACTCCAAGTGCTTATAAAATTATAATTCTCATTTAAATAATTAAAAAAAGATAAGGAAAAGGGTTTTAAGCTTAGCAAGTAACAAAAAACTATCTATAGGCAAAGTTAGGAAGACTAACAGTTTGGAAAATAAGGATGGAAAGGAGAGAAAGAGGGAAAGCTAAAATAGAAGCTCTTAAAGCTAAACTACTATAGAAAAAAGAAATTATTTGAGATTGGGCTTTTACAGAAGGGAAAAGGCAAATATTATAGTAGCTATTATAAAGAGTAGCTTTTAGAAAAACTAAATAAAAATATAGAGCTGAAAGATATAAGTTAAAATAGAGCTTATAAATAAAATAGCAAAAGTAGATCTAAAAGAAAAAAAATATTAAAATTTATAGCTTAAAAAAAATTTTAAAAAAAGCAAAAAAAATATCAAAAATAGAAAACTTTTAAAAAACTGCTAACTATATTTAAAAATATTTAAAAAAATAATATAAAAAAGATAAAATAATAAGATTGCTATTTTTATATAAATTTAAATTATTTTTTAATTTACTTTTTATAATATAAAAAATATCTATAAAAAAATGTTATTACTTAAAGCTAGCTTAAATAATAAAATAGAAATATTAAACTAGTAAAATAAAATAATAAAATATTTTAATTATCTAAAAAAAGTTTTAAAAAATATTATTAAAAAAATAGAAAAAATATAGAAAAAAACTTTTTAATAAAGAAATAAAATTAAAAAAGGTTTTAAAAAAGAAGTTAAACTTTTTTAAATAAAAAATGAAGTAAAAAATACATATAAAGCTTTTTATTTTTTATTAAGTTGTAAATAAAAACTTTAAAAAAATAAATGTTAATTTTTAAAATTAAGAACTAATATTAAAAAAAGGTATATTATTTATATATAAAATAAAACTTACTATTTAAATATTTAAAAATCTAAAACTTTTTAAAACTATAAAATTTACTTTTAATTTAAAATTTAAATTTTTTAAATTTAAATTATTAGTTAAAAATATTTAATAAGATAACTTTTTTTAAATACTTAAAGTTTATATAATTATAAATTTAGCTAAAAAATAAATTTAAAATCAAAATAAAATATATTAAATAAAAGCTAAATTTAATTATTATAAATAATTATTTAAAGATTATTATTTTTTACTAAATAAAAATTACTATTTTTATAAATTTAGTAGTTAAAATAATTTATTAAAAAAATAATATTAAATTTTATACTATAATTATAATTTAAATATAATATTCCATTATTTAGCAACTTTATAAATTACTAACTTTATAATTATTTTGATTATTTCTGCTTTAAGCCTATTTAATTATCCATTTTTCATTTCTTTTATTTTAAGTTTATATAATAAAATTACTGATTTTATTTTCAACAACTTTATACAAAATATTTTAAGCATTTAAAAAAAATTTAAATAAAGAAAAATTCTTTATTTTATTATTTTTACTTAAAAACTTTATAAGTTTAACATTTTAAAATAAGTCTAATATAGCTACTAGCACTAATTAATAAAAAACTTTACCTTATAAATATAAAATAAATTACAATAGCTAATAACTTGAATTTCTGTAAAATCACTTTGAAATATACTAAATTGCTTATTAGCTAACTTTACTATATTATAGTAAAATATTTTTATTTATTTTTTATTTTTATTTTATTTTTATTTTTTTGTTTTGTTAGAGATATAGAGGCTATTTGAATTACAAATACCCTTATATTCTTTTATAAATTCTGTATATTGGATTTATTTGCCTTTTTACTATCAGATAGTTTATAATTCTTATAGCTATAGCCTTTTATAATTTAGACTATATATAAATACATATCAATTTTACTACTAATTCTTTATCAATTTTACTTACTTACATTATTTATTAGACTTTTATATTGATTACTTTTATACTTAATAATAAAGTTAATTTTACTTTATTACTATTATTAAATTCTTTATATAAATACTTATATTTACTATTACTTTTATATTATAATATTTTATATTTTATAATATAAAGATTACTACTAGTATTATACTAAAAACTAAATATTATATTAAAAATAATATATATTTTTTATTTAAATTAAATAAAAATAAATTAAAATTTATTAATTTTTAAAGTATTAATAATAATAATAAATAATAGATTAATAAAAATATAGTAATAATTTTTATATCTTTTTTTTTAAATTAGTAAAGAAAAAAAAATTAAGTAATAGTTTTTTTTAAAGTACTTTATTTTTATATTTTAAACATTATATAATTTTATTATAACTATTAATATTATTTTCAAACTTATAAATTAGACTAAAAAAAACTTTATTTTATTAGCTTATATTACAAATATTAAAAAATTTACTAAAACTAAAAAATCTAAAAATAAAAATTTATAAATTAGTATTTTTTATAAAAAATAATTAAAATATAAAAATTTTTTATTAAAGCTTAAAAGTTTAATATAACTATTTTTAATTAATTTTTACTAAATTAATTAATATATTAATATAATTATTAGCTAAGTTTTTACAAAATTTATATTAAATATTTAAGTATATATAAGTTTATTTTATATATATATTTAAATACTTAAAAAATAAAGAAAAAAAAATCTAATGCTATTTACTATTATATAATAAATTATTATTTAATTAGTAAAATAAATTTATAAAAAATATTATTAGTAAAGTTGATAATATATAAAAATATTAATAGCTTTTTTAAATAAATTAATTTTAATATTGTATAAATATTAGTAATTAATATTAATAAAATAAAAACTAAATATATAAAAATAGTAAAAATAACTAAATAAAATTTTACTTTATTTTTAAAATTTTTTATAAACTTTTTAATAAGATTAATTTTTTTAAATGATCTTAATATCTTTTTTAAATTATAAAAAATACTAGTAAAAAAATAAATAATAATAAACTAATTTTAATAAGAATTTATAGTTTAAAACTAATACTAAATACTTTTAACACTATTTTATAATTTAATACATTTAAGTTTTTTATAATTTAATACATTTAAGTTTTTTATAAATATTTTTTAAATAATAAAAATTTAAAATATATTAACTTTATTTTATATTAATAAAAAAATCTATTAATATTTATAGAAAATATTTAAATAATTTTAATTATAAATAAATTATATTATTATTAAGTATAAATAATTTAAAAACTTATTTTACTATTAATTATTTAAGTTAAATTTAATACTTTATTTTATTAATATATAGCTTTAAAGCTAAAAATTAGCTTAAATAAATAAATAAATATATTTAATATTATTATATTAGCTACTAAAATTTAAAAAAATAAAAATAAAAAATAAAAAAGCTTTTTTATTAAAAAAGTTATTTATTAAGTTTATATTTAGTAAAAAAGATTTAAACTTTTAGTTTTATTAAATAAATAAATAAAAATTTTAATTTTAATTAAAAACTAATATTTAATTTAATAACTTATTTTTAAATTTTTTCAATATTATGATTTTAAATTAATTTGCTAAAAAATATATATTTTTTACTACTTAACTATTTTATAATATTTAACTTATATATAAAAATATTTAAATAGTTTTATATATTTTAATATTATTATTTATCTACTTATTATAAACTTAGTATATTATAACTATTTTAAAATCTTTATTTTTTACTTTTATTTTTTTATTAAACTAAATTTATAAATACTATTTATATTTTATAATCTATTATAAAATATTTTATTTTTATTTTTATTTTTTATAGTATAATTTTAATATTAATATTACTACTTTATACAATAATAAATCTAAACTATAAATATTTGTTTAAATTAATTTTTTATTATTATTTTTATAATAAAATTATACATCTATTTTAGCTAAAAAGGTAATTTAGAATTGTAATTAATATTAAAAAAGCTAAATAAAAAGCAATACTATTTATTTAAAAAAATATATATAGTTAAAATAACTTTAAACTGCTATTATCAAAATATTAATAATAATTAAAAAGTAGCTTAGCTAAATAAAAAAAGCTAATAAACTAAAAGTAGTATTAATATATTGTAATAAAATATAGAAATTTTTTTTACTAAAAAACTAAATATAAAATAAAGTTATAATAATAATAATATTAATTATTTTTATTTAAATTAAAATCATATTATTAAAATAAAGAAAAAATTAAAAAATATATAAATATTATATAATATAATATTTTAATTTTTAATTACTAACTTTGCTTATTATATAAAGCTTATAACTAACATAGTATTATTTCTTATTTCAATTATTAAGCTTTATTAATTAAATAATTTTAATATATAAAAATATTGTTAACATTTTTAAATAAATAAATACATTTTAAAAAAGTATATTTTTCTATTTTAATCTAATAAATAATTAACTATTTTTTAATAAATTTTAATTATATTTAAAATCTTAAGTTTTAAATTAATTTTATTATAGTTAAGTTTATATTTACTTTTTAATATCTAAAACTCAACACATTATAAATATATAAAATATTTAGTAATATAGTAGCTATTATTTTATTATAACTTTAATATAAATTAAAGAAATAATTTTAAATCTTGTTTTAGTTTATTAACTTTTATTTATTTTTAATTTGTTTATAAAAAAGGTATATATATAATTGTAGAACTTCTTATACCTAATTTGATAAATTTTTAAGATACACTATTTAAATCTTTTTACCAATTTGGTATTTTAATTCTACTTAACATATATTATCAATAAATTATAATTTTTAGTCTAAGTAGACTAATTAATACAATTAAGTATTTTAAGTTTGTAAAGGAATGACGTTAGATTTAATAGAGCTTTTAGTTTGTCAGATCAAAGGTTCCATTTACATTTTTTTTAAATATAGGAAAAAAACAAAATTAAGATTTTCGAAATAAATTGATGTTATTATCAACTGTCAAATTAAAAAAATTTATTAAGCAGAAAAAAAAGTAATATTTGGAATTCTATATTATTTAATTTAAGTGTGTACCTATAGGAAGAAAATTAGTTTAAAGTTCTTGTTATAATTAAATTATAAAAATTGAAAAATCAGGTTTGCATGAATGGTAAAAAAAAGTTGTGTCAACATCAATAACTTGAATCAGACTCGTCATCTAAAATTGGTTCATCATATAACAAAAAATTTTAAAGAAATTGATGTTTACCTTAAACAAAATAAATACGAATGTTAGAGTAGTTGACATACGAAGTATACATACTTGAAGCCTATAAGTATAAGTTTAGATTATAATACTAAGAGAATAGTTATAAAAAGAAATAAATATCAGAGTTAAAAAGCCGCTGTTTTTCCACATAGAAGATTGAGACGGTAATTCCAAAGTTTTATCATCATTATAAATAAAACAAAATTAAAAATGTAGCTTACATGAAAACGTCCAACCGTACAGGTTTATAAAAACGAAATACGACCTTAGTGGTACAATATCTAATTTAAAGTTGGTAAGTATTGATCTCGTTAAAGTTAAAATATATAAAGATGTAGTTGAAGAAAATCATCAGTTCAATTTTAAAATCATGGTTGAATTTTATCATAAACTCTAGTTTGAAAATTTTAAATTAAAGTCATCATAATCAACTTTACAAATATACTTGAGTATATTTATTTAAAATGTTGGATTTATCGTTGTTCAAGAAAAAGTATTTGTATTGGATAACTTACTATTTATTATTAAATTTATTAATCTAGTTCGGTCGCCCTCAAAATTTGAGTAAAAATTTTAAAATTGGAATTGTTTTGTGGGTTAAAACATTTTAAAAAGTATATTTGGAAATTATTCCTTGACCTTAAAATTTGAAATTACATAAAGTAGAATACCTTAACCTTTTTGAAAAATAAACGATAAAATTTCCTAATTTGTAAAATTTTGAAGTTGTAGCTTTATAGTTTTACAGATTTAGCTAAATTAAGAGCAAACAAACCTTTGAAATAAATTTATTTTAGTAATGTTTCGTAGTGCTAAATTTGAAGGTTTGCAGTCTCAACCGATGTCTATTGCTATTAACTTCGATTCGTTTTTAATTCAAATCATTTCACTACATTTTTTAATATGATTTAGGAATAGAAATGGAAGGTTTAATATATTTTTATTTTATTTAAAATGTTTGTATCCGTTTCGGGAAGGGATGGAAACCTTCTAATCGTGATAGACGATACAGTTTACTTAACCAACCGTACCCATCCAGTTCTATATAATCAAATCAGTATCCAATCACTACCTTCCTCCAACCTAGCTTTTCACGTGGTTTGGGGGCTAAAAGCTAGGCGTTATTAGACTACCTCCTAACTTTCATCAATCTAAATAAGTGTAGCACCTAACTAAAAACATATATAAACGTACTGTTTAAACTACAACTTAACATCGAAACGCTCCATCACCCTTTTTTAAATTATTTCCTATATTAAAAATAAATTTACGTATAGCAGTTTAAGTTTCATATTAAAAATAAACTTTCTCTATACGAATTGAATCGAAAGATGATATAAATTAAAAGCCATTGAAAATTATCCGGACGAAATAAGTGTTGTTCGAAACAGGGTTTAGTAGCCTACTTTTAACAACTTAATTATACATCGAACCAAGCTAACTCGTTACAAAATCGATGGTACCCTTAGTTTTTAAAGGCTGAGAACGGTACCGATCCAATTTAAACCCAGCTTGATGTCAGTTACAAGCTATTTCTGCATACCAATATTATTGGCAGGGGATGTAAAGTTGTATAACGGTGCTACTGGATCGGAAGGTGTGAAACAAAATTAATAGTATTCCTAATCGTTAAAGCACATACAACCCGATAATAGAGCTGTAGCGTATAGTTAGCTAGTATTACAAATTACCTCCTAAAACGAAAGCTAAGTTCGCTAACCCTTTCATCCCGAATCCAACCGAAAGGGTACGATACCAAAAATTAATGATAACCTGTTTCAGTATTTAAATCATTATTTGCCACTTTCAACGTAACAATAGGAGTAAACTTAGGGAAAGTTGGCAGTGCTCTCAATGTTCCCCAACTCATCGACCGAACAACTTCAGCAACTAATTTGCCAAGGCTATGAAAACCTTAGATACAGTTAAACTTGGTAGCAGGAAAAGGTAAAAGGAAGTGTCGAAGCAAGAATTAACCGTTAATTTTTAATTGAAGTACAACCGTTTAGCTAGCTTTTATAAAAATAATAGTAAATTATATTTTTACCTAACACATCTATTAAAAATTTAAATTATGGAAACGTTTATAAATTGGTTGCTAAGTAACTACTATCGATTTCAATTCAAAATCACGGTACATTGTGCCATTTTAATTAACTTTCTCTTATTATTTTGATGACTGTACTCTTTTAAACTACAATTTAAAAAACATAATATAACGTAATATAATAAATTATAATAGAACCGATGCAGTCGATACCTTTGACGACAGTAGCTACAGTAATCCTAATTTTAGCGTTAACTTGGGGGGTGTTAGGGCAAGTAAATGTAAGTAAGGCAGCCGATAGGGAGCAGGGGGGCGTTGCAGGCATCGTCCAACAGTTAGAAAAAATACTGGACCCATCTTTAAAACAACCTACACCGACAGTTAACCGAAATAGCAACAAGAACCAGTTGCTAATTAATAGCGGTGCTGCACAGTTACCTACCCCAACCACTTTCACACCTATAAGTGTGGTAACTGTAACTTACTTAGCCACAACTTCGGTTATTGTAGTTGAAACTAAGGTACCATCAAATCTCCATAACGATAAACAAAGAGGTAGTCAAGGTAGTGATGAAAGCGAGGGTAAAAAACATTCCAAGAAAAGGTTAGATTCATCCGAAGACGACGATTCTGAAGACGATGATCCTGGATCCCTATTGATGAAAAAGGACCCGGTGGGTACCCATCTGATGATAGTTGTCGGATTAATCACCACCAGTTTAAATTTAGCGTCCTGCTCTTATTTGATCTATTTGGTTATAAAACTTAGTAAAAAAGTCGGCTTTCATTCCAGTCTAAGGATGTTGTTCTACTCGGTTGTATTCGATATACTGGTCGGGTTCTTTTTTACGTTATCAATCGTCTACTCTAGCCTTTTCAGTATGTTGATTGGTGGGACAACTTGTACGGTTATTGGCTTCATTATCAACACACTTACCGCTTCTGATATGCTATTGATAGCGTACCTAGCACTGAATTTGCTGACGGTTACCCTGTTTGGTTACGAGTTACCTAGAGGTAAGCACGATTGGTTA
The DNA here is from genome assembly GCA_037055185.1 of Capillidium rhysosporum. Taxonomy (NCBI): domain Eukaryota; kingdom Fungi; phylum Entomophthoromycota; class Entomophthoromycetes; order Entomophthorales; family Capillidiaceae; genus Capillidium; species Capillidium rhysosporum. The sequence goes on along the minus strand of JAWQFY010000160.1, from coordinate 20,326 downwards.
CTTTTAGCGGTAGTAGTTGGTTTACCACTTCTATGTTCAATCGTATTAGCTAACTACCACGCTTTTGGACCAGAAATTCTGTGGTGCTTGATCGACGATGATACTCCAGCTGGTAAATTTTCTACAATTTCCACAGTCGTTTTATATTTCTTGGTTGGTATCGTCATATGTATGTCTTACTTTATAGTCAAATGGAAGTTAAAAACGCACACTGGTTCAGTAGAAAACATTCTAAAGTTTAATCAGGATGATAACGAAGCTACTAACAAGGATCAATATCTTAATAAGAGCTGTATAGGTAAAGTTGAATTGGATGAACTTAGCCGATCCGACGAGTATATCAAGTTGCAACAATCGGTAACTTTAAAGCCTACCTATCCTACCAACAACTCGGATCAGTTCTACCGTAGATCTGTTATAGTTCCCCAGTATACCCAAGTTAAACTAGTAACTCATATGTATATACATTTCTTTCAGTATACACCGCCAGCCATCCACCTACTTATGATGACTTTGGATTACCAATCTGCTTGGATTTTTACGCTTGCTATCCTATCTACCAACTTGGGCGGTATCTTCCAACTTTATTCCTACCTACACCATCAGAAGAAGAAAAAATCCACTTTCAAACAGTACTATACGGTAGATGTGGAGGACAGGGATACCGGGTTGGGGTTGAATCCTAAGTACGAGCGATAAGCTGAAATTTGATATATACCATTTTGTTTACAACGATAATTTGTTAGCCAGTTTCTTGAACAGGTAATAAATTTAAGTTGGTTGGCTTAAAAGTGTTTAATACTATCTATTAAAATTAAATTTACAATCTATAACGTCTATTTCTTTATATTTAATTTTCAAGTATAAAAAGTTTCTAGAAATTCAGTCAAAGCTTTTAAAAAAATATGGAAATAAAATGTATGTGAATTTCTACTTCTATCAGCATCAGTTAAGAACTAGCTAAATAGAAAGTTCTAGAAAATGAGCCCTTTACATAGAGCAGCAAGGGTATAAGTTATCTACACATTGCCATTTATTTAAAAAAAAATTGTGTTAATAGTGTTTATACTATGTTATAAATACCAATTTACTTATAAATCTAAGTATATAAGTGCTGTTGTTGTAAAAGTATATGCTTAAATATTAAAAAGTGCTAGAATTAAATATATTAAAATTAATGTATTAGAAATAATAGTTAAATATAAAAATAGGTCATAATATATTAAAAGTAAGTAATACTATCTGATCTAAAAAATAGCTAACTTTTATTAAAATAATTTCTTTCTTTTTTTTAATTTTTAATTTATTATTATTTAAAGTTAAGTTTTTAAGAAAAAATTTAAATAGTATTGATTTTACTAACAGTAATTTTAATTTTAATATATTAAATAATAATAGATAAATAGTAATTAATACTTTATTACTAGAAAAAACTTTCTTAATATTATAAATAAAAGCTTAGCTTATTATACTAGTAATAACAAATTAAATTTTTTTTATATCTATTATAAAATTAATTTTAGTAGCTAAGTTTTTTAAGAATATAATAATATAATAATAATAAAAATTAAAGCTAGTTAATATATATATATTTAGTAAGTTAAACATATATTTTTAAAGTTTTATTTATTTATATACAAATATTAAAAATAGAAGAATAAGTAAGTGTTTTATTAGTAAATTAATATATTTACTATATTATATATTTAAATTTAAAATTAAAAAAAATATATATAAAAGTAAATTAAGTTTAATAATATATATATTATTTTATTATATAAATTATTTAATTTATAATATTTTAAAAAAAAGTTTAAAATTTTAGTTCTAATATTATATTTTATTTAAAAATAAATAAATTTAATAGTATATTTTATATATTTTAATTTTTTTATTTATATAAAAGTTAATTTAAATTTTTTTAAAATAAGTAAAATTAATTATATATATTATATAACTTAATATAACTTATTACTTTTTAAATAGTTTTAATTTTTTAAGCTTATTTTTAAGATTTTTAATATATTTGTTTTTAAAAATAAACTTTTATTAGATTAATATAATTATTTATTTATTTTTTAGTATATTAAGTTATTAAAGTAGTTTTAATTTTAATACAAAAAAAATATAAAAAATTAGCTATATTTATTTAAAAGTTAAAGAATTGTTTAAAATACTTTTCTTTATTATAAAAATAGAATAAAAAAGTAATAACTTTACTATATTTAAAAAATAAATAAATAAAAATATATTTAAATATTTTAAAACTTTTTTTAATTAAGTAAAATAAAAGTAATAATAAATTAAAAATAAAAACTAATTATATTTTTAAAAATGTAAAAAAATTCTTTTAAAATAAACTATAATTAAATTAGTAAACTAAATAAATAATAAAATAGAAAAATAATTTGTTATAAATATTAAAAATTAAAAAAAAATTAAAAAGTTTTTAATAAAGTTTATATTTAAATAAATATATTATAAATAGTAAAATTAATAACTAAAGTTATAAAATTTATACATAAATATATATTAATATAATTTATAAAGTTTTATTTATTCTTATTTTTTATTAATATATTTTATTAAATTAATTATTTAAGCTAAAAGTTAAGTTATTATAATTATAATTTTATATTAGTAATTTTTTTAATTTATTTACTAATTTTTTATAAATTTATCTATTTATATTAGTTTAATAATGCCTTTTAATTAAAACATATAATTTTTATAATGTTTAATTTATTAGTATTAATTGTTATATTAGAATACTAGTATTAGTTTTCTAGCTATAACTTTTTAAAAACTATTTAAGTTTAAACTTTTATATTTATTTTTGAAAATTTTTGTTAAAAAAGCTATAAAAAATTAATTAAAAAAATATTATTTAAGAAAGCAAACTTAATTTTGCAATTTTATTTTAAAAAGTAAAATAGCATTAAATTATAATATCTATATTTTTGATATTATAAAATTTTAAAGCTTTTAATTATATTTATAGTTAAATATATATACTTTTTATTTAGTTTATTTTAAATAATATTAATATTAATTTAAATTTAATAATATTTAAATTTTAAAATAATATTTAAATTTTTATATTAAAATATAAAAATAAAACTAAAAAATTTGCTATAAATTAAATTATTGCAAAAGTTATACTATTTATAAAAGTTATAATAAGTTTTAAAAAATTTTAAATAATATACTATATATATATAATATTTTGTCACTTAGCAACTTTATAAGTTGCTAACTTAATAATTATTTTTATCACTTTTTACTATCTTTTCCTAAGCTTATTTGATTTTTTTATCATTTTTTTCTTTTATTTCAAATAATAAAATTATACAAATTCATTTTGACAACTTTACATAACAAATATTAACAATTTAATCAAAATTTTAAACAAAGAATTATTTTTTGTTTCATTATTCTCACTTAAAAACTTATAAGCTCAATGTTTAAAAATAAGTTTAGTATAGCTGCCAGCACTAACTAACAAAGAAATTTATTTTACTGAGGTACAACAAATTATGACTGCCAACAACTTAATTTATTTTAATACTATTTCAAATTATACTGAATTGTATAAAAATCTGCCTTTATTGCATAATAGTAAAACATTTACATTTGTTTTTTATTTTTGTATTATTTTTATTTTTCTGTTTTATTGAAAAAATAAAAACTGTTCAAAATTGCAAATGCCCTTATCTTTTCCTACAAATTTTATATATAAAATTTAGTTATCTTTTTACTATTAGATAGTTTATAGTTCTTGCAGCTATTACTATCTATAACCTAAATTATTTACAAATGTATATTAATTTTGCTACCAAATCTCTGCTAATTTTACTTACTTATATTATTTATTGGGCATTAACATTTATTGCTACTATAGTTAATAATGAAATTTATTTTACTTTATAATTATTTACTAACTTTTTTGTATAAATGCTTATATTTATTACTACCTCTACATTATAATATTTTATACTATATAATATAAAAATTGCTACTAGTGTTATACTAAAAACTAAATATTATGTAATAATAGAACTTACATCTTAATTATTAATACTTACCCAAGTAAATACAACCTGCAAGCTATATAAGTGTATAGCCAACTATAATGCTTCCACTACACCTAACTTTCCAACCATTATAATAATTATACAAACTGGTTTAACTACTTAAACTACACTACGTGTCCTCCAAAAACTACATAATTGGCTGACTTGATGTTATTTCAATTTTGCTCTTACTAATATTACTAATATGATAAGTAGTACTATATAATAATAGTAATAAATATCACAAAATATATACATTTTTAACTCAATCCACATTTTACCTTTACTATTTCCAAAGCTTATCTAAAAAATATATAGCAGAATTTTATATCTTAAACTAAATCTACACTTTACCAAAAGACAAAATTTAATAGTAACTGATAAAAAATGCATTTCAAAAGCTATTAACACTTTTCTAAAGCTGCTTTATACATATATAACTGATAAATTTTTTAAAAAACTATTCTTTATTAACTTATATCCTGTTTTTTTAGGTTATCTTGGAAGTCTGCTTAACTTGTTAATCTTACTATTAGAGAATTTAACCTATTTTTTCAAATTTTGTCAATATTCCAGATGTAAAATCCGGTCTTTAGTATGACATTAGTAGTAATTTTCACTTTGTATAGTACAAAATACTACAATGCTGAGGTGGTAATAAATATGAGCATTCAAACAAAAAAGTTAGTAGATGGCAATAGAGTGAGATTGATTTCATTATCAATTATAGTAGTGACAAATGTAAATGCCCAGTAAGCAATGTAGACAAGCAAGATTGGTGGAAATTTGGTGGCAAAATTGACATGCATTCATAAATAGTTAAGGTTGCGGGTAGCGACGGCTGCAAGAACCACAAACCATCTGGTGGCAAAGAGGTAACTAAATCCTACATAAAGAATTTAAAGGGGAAGACAAGGACAACCGCAATTTTGGACAGCCTTCATGTTTCTAACAAAACAGAGAAATAAAAATAATACAAAAATAAGAAATAAATGTGAATGCCTTACCATTATATAGCAGAGGCAACTTTTTGTGCAATTTAGTACAATAGAAATGGTTTTACAATGGGTTGAGTTGTTGGTAGTTGTGGTTTGTTGAACATTAGTAAGGTAAAGTTCTTTGTTGTTTAGTGCTAGTAGCTGTACTAGACTCATTTATAGACATTAAACTTGTAAGTTCTTGAGTGAGAATAATAAAACAAAGAATTATTTTTTGTTCAAATTTTCAATTAAATTGTCAAGTTGGATTTGAGTAATTTTATCATCTGAAAATAGAAGAAAAAATGATGAAAATCAAGTAAGCTTGGAAAAGATAGTAAAAAATGATGAGAATGATCATTAAGTCAGTGACTTATAAAGTTGCTAAATGATGGAACATCATACCAAAACTGTATGCTCATTTTTAAAACACTTTCAAAACCTTACAAATATGTTAATACATTTACCTAATAATATACTGTAGTCAATTTACCAAAATAGCTTTAACAAACAAATAAAAATAGCTATAATTAGTAGGAGTCAGCCTAAACACTACTAGGATTATATAGCTATATTGTTAAAAATTGGTAATTAATTAGAAAGTAGAATTGGCCAACCTAAATAAGCAATTTTGATTTACTTAATACTAATAATTTTTTATACAGACTTCTTTCCCAAAATCAAGCTTGCACTTTGCTTAACTATACAATCAATTACTAACTAAGAAGTACTTTTCCACCTAAACTACAATATTACTAAAGAAGTTAAAGAGAATAAATGCTACAACAATCATTATTTTTCAAATTGCAGTAACTAATATTCAAATATTAAGTGCCACAACTATAAGGGTATTAGCCACATTAGCTAAAATTATTTTTGTCTTATGACTACCAAAACTTACATCCATACTGGCTTATCTTGCTATATTTATAGAGGCCACAGCTACAATAAAAGAACCTGCACTTACCCTATCTACTAAAAATATAACTAATATATACCCAACTACTAGAAAGATTGCTTATGCTCTACTATGCCATTGCATCATCCAATTAACTACCCAAGATTAAAGACTTTTTTTTCACATTTTCCTGTCTTTCAATACAACTTACTCTTTCAAACTGGTATGCCTACTAGTTAGTATAGCAATTCTGCTTATAACTTATTTTTTACTCCAAACTAGCAAAATCATTCCATTAAACTTCTATATAGACAAGGCTGGAATAATTCCAATAGTTCTAATTTGAACTTTAAATACCAAAAAGCTTTGCTTAGAAAACTTTTATTAAATGCACCAATAAATCTACTTTATATTACTTTTTTATTGATATAAAAATTAAATTATCTAGTTTAAAAATATTTAAAAGCTAAGCTTTAATTGACTTTACTACTACAAACTTTTATATATAAAAAGATATCCTTACCTCCTATAGGCTTTGCATAAAAGAATTATTATATTTACTTTTAGATAATTTAAAACAAATTAAACAATAATATATAAAAGATGTTATAAAATATAAAATAAGTAAAATCAAAGACAACTTTGTAATTTATACTGTAAAAAAACTTACTTTTTCCATTATATTAGATGTACATTAAATTAATAGTTACATAATAAACATTAATATAAAAAACTGCCAATTAATGCTAAAAAATACTACTAAAAACCTCTATAATACTATAACACTTCTAATAAAAAATGCTAACAGAAACACACTAAATGTTTTAAGAAATTATATTTATAATTCCAAAATAGTAGAAAATTTCCCAAAAGAATTAAGAAAATTTAGTTATATTTTTAACCTAAACTAATATAAGAAGCTACTAAAGTATATCCAATTTAATTTTAATTTAGAAGTAACTAAATTTCTGCCTAAATTATACAAGCCAGCAGTATTATACCTACTATTATTTATTAAACATTAAGCTATTAGTAACTATATTGACAAACTACTAAAATATAGATTTATTGTACTATTAAAATTAAATATTATATTGCTAATATTAGTTGCTAATAAAGGTACAAATAAATAAAAACTAGTAGTAAATTACTAAAAGCTTAACACTATTATAAAAACCAACTTATATCTATTACTGCTACTTAAACAAATATCTATACTCATAGCTAGATTAAAAATATATTTGAAGGGCAATCTCAAAAACACATTTTACTAAATAAGGATAAAGAAAGACTAAAAATATTTTACTACAATTTTAGTGCTATTAGAGCATGTTCTAATATAGAATAATACTATTTAAACTAAAGAATATATCTAGTATATTCCAAAAAATAATGGATATAGTACTCAGTCTATACAACTATAAGTTTTACATTGTATATCTTAATAATATTCTAGTTTTTTTAAAGATATATTAAGAATATACTAAATACTTATACTTAATAATGCAGTAGATACACAAACATAATATATACCTAAAGTTAAAAAAATGCAAATTTTTTAAAAAAGAAAGAACATTCCTAAATAATGTCTTATTTAGCAAAGAGCACATGATAGAACCAAGTAAAGTACTAGTAATCAAAAAAATATTTCCACTATGAAATTGTAAAAAACTATGTATTTTTCTTGGTTTAGTTAATTTTTTACAATAATTCTATCAAAATTTATCTAAAATTATAGCTTCACTTTCCTAACTAACATCTAATAAAATATTTTTTTAATGAGAAGATAAACAAAAAACATATTTGATAAGGTAAAACAAATACTTATATTAGCTCTAATACTTAAATAGCCAAACTTTGATACCTTTTTTATATTAGAATGCAATGCTTCTAACTTTGCTATCAGTACTATTCTGCTTTAAAAAAATAAGAATAGTATTAAATATTCAATTGCTTTTTATAGTAAAAAAATGTTGCCTACAAAAATCAACTATTCTATTTATAATAAAGAAATGCTTGCAATAATCTCAGTATTCAAGCATTGAAAATATTATTTATAACTGTTACAATACTAAATTCAGATATGTTTTAATTATAAAGCACTTAAGTTCATCAAATAATATTAGATACTAAACTAATGACAGATTTGCTAGTCACTTATTCTATAAAAATACAATTTTATTATAGTTTACAAGCTAAGTAAGCTAAACTAGACTGCTAATATACTATCATGACAAATTAACCATTAGTATACTAAGGATGAATTAAAAAAGATGAATATTAAAGTAATATTGAAACCTTACTACCTACTAATTATGCTCAGCAATATCTTAGAAATTGATGACAATAAAAGTACTGCTATAATTTACATTTCAAATAAAAAAACTTTACTAGGTATTAAGCTAAAGTCTAATAAATATTTGCTAAACCAAATAATGAAGGTTAAAGAATATATAAGCAATACTAATAAGTTTGTTAATGATTAGATATTCTATGAAATAAATAAAATTTACTACATGTTCCAAAAAAACATAAAAATGAATAAGTACAAAAATTACTTATTATATAGAATATATATTTATTACTAAAAAGGCAGATATATTGCTAGCCCCTTTTTACAAAATGCAATTATTAGAGAATATTACAACTATATTATAAATAGACACTTTGGTATACAAAAAATGCAAAAACTAATCTAATAAATATATAACTAGCCTAGTTTAAAGCAGAATATTATGTATTATTTAAAAAAATGCTATATATACAAACAAGTTAAAAACAACCACTTACCCCAACAAGGATACATACAACTGTTACCTGCTCCAACTTGTCTTTAAAAAGAATTTAGTACAGATTTTGTATCTGGTTTACCTAATATAAATAGTATCAATACTATTATGGTTATTGTTAATAAATTTAGTAAGTATATTAAAATTATACTATATTCTACTACTATATTATTCTACAAAATATCTCAGCTATTTATAAAAAAAATATTCTGCTAATAAAAATTATCTAAAAATATAATATCAAACTAAAGCCTCCAATTTATTGCTTAATTATAGAACAAAATTTATAAAGGCCTAGATATTAAAGTTAGCTTTATATTATTGTATTATTCCTAAGCAAATGGATAAGTTAAGTATATAAATTAAATAATAAAACAGTATTTACAATGCTACATTAATAATATATAAGATAACTGGATAAAAATGTTATCTTTTGCTTGTTATTTATATAATAATAGCTAATAAGCTACAACTAAAGAATTTCTGTTTTATACAAACTTTGGATTTTATCTTTGAATGTTTAACTTATTAATTATTTCAAATAATACATAGTTGCTAACTGCAGTTAAAATATTAAAAAATATAAAATTAATATGGGCTAGGTGCAAAAGAATATAAAAAATGCTGTAGAGAAACATAAGAAAAGTGCAAGCATAAACAGAAAACTAAACTCTAAATAGAATATTGGAGAATTAGTATACATCAAAAGCAAAAACTTATCTTTGCTAAGCTTTACAAAAAAGTTAGCTTTATAAAAATATAGTTTATATAAAATTATTAAGAAAATTAGACTACTTAATTACTAATTAGATTTATTTTGTTTATGGAGATTGCATTATATATTTTATATATTGTACCTAACAAAGTTTGAAGAAAATAAAGTTATAATACTAGTTATAAACCTTATTTTTAATCCTGATATTAAATATAAAGTTGAACAGATTCTTAATAGTTAAATCTATAGTAATAAAAATAATATCTAGTGAAATAAAAGGGCTACAATGTTGAAACTTTATATAAGAGTCTGTATACAACTGTGAAAATGCAGCTTACTATATTTGCAGCTTCAACAAAAAAAGGGATAATATAATGTTTTGTCACTTAACAATTTTATAAATTGCTAACTTAATAATCATTTTCATTACCTTTTACTATCTTTTTTCAAGCTTATTTGATTTTTTTATTATTTTTTCCTTTTATTTCAAATAACAAAATTATACAAATTTATCTCAATAACTTTACATAACAAATTTTGATAATTTAATCAAAATTTTAAACAAAAAATTATTCTTTATTTCATTATTCTTACTTAAAAACTTATAAGTTTAATTTTTAAAAATAATTCTAGTACAGCTGCCAGCACTAACTAATAAAAAACTTTACCTTACTAATATACAACAAATTATAATTACCAACAACTTAACTTATTTTAACACTATTTCAAATTGTACTAAATTATATAAAAAACTGCCTCCACTATATAATAGTAAGACATTTACATTCATTTTTTGTTTTTGTATTATTTTTATTTTTCTATTTTGTTGAAAATATGAAAGCTATTTAAAATTGCAGATATTTTTATCTTTTTTTACAAATTCTATATATAAAATTTAGTTACCTCTTTGCTACTAAATGATTTGCAGTCCTTGCAGCTATTACTACCTACAACTTAGACTATTTACAAACATATAATAATTTTGCCACCAAATCTTTGCTAATCTCACTTGCTTATATCACTTACTAGGTATTCACATTTATTGCTACTATAGTCAATAATAAAATTGATCTCACTCTATTGCTATTTACTAACTTCTTCATACAAATACTCATATTTATTGCTACCTCTATATTTTAGTATTTTGTATTATGCAATGTAAATATTGCTACTAGTATTACACTAAAAACCAAATATTACAATATATATTTAATAATAGTAAAGTAAGCTATATTTTACTATTTAGTATATTTTTTTATAATTTAACTATATTTTAAATTTTTAGTTTAGATATAAATATATTACTTTATTACACTTACTTTACAAAGTTAAAAAAGTAATATTATAAAATATTTTAATTTTAAAAATTTAATACTTATATACAGTTAGCTAATATTATAATTGAAATTTTTCTAATTTAAGCTAGTATAAAATTTATTAATATTAGTAATTTTTGCAAAATTTGCAGATATTAATAATAATAAAAACATTTTTGAAAAACCAATTAATATATACCTAACTTTTATAAATGCAGTTTCTCTTTTTTTTTTCTAATAAAAGCAATATTTTTTACTTATAGATCACTTTTACTTTACTTTAATACAGATATTTTATAATTTTAAACAAATTTAAAATAAAGTAAAAATATAGAAAAATAATTTAATATAAATGCTTTTTTACTAAATTCTATATACATATTAAAGCTCTAAGTTAGATTATAATAATAATTTATAAATAGTGCTAAATTAAATAATTTAAAAAATTTACTGCATATTTTAAAACAGAGAAGATATACTATAAGATAGCTTTTTTCTTTTCTTTTAAAGTTTAGTTTTTAGAATATTTTTAAATTTCTTATTTATTTTTTATTGTACTAATACAAATATTGATAAGCTAGCTACAACTAAATCTGATGTTAAAATCCTATTACCTACACCTCTAATAGTTATGCAATCATCACTAACGATTTTGGTATAAGTGAATATACAAACTTTGTACCGAGTATTAAACTAACATTATACTATAATGGGAGCTCAACTCTATTAATGTTTCTATATATATACATTGTAAATATATATTTCTATATATACATATATATACATATTAAATGAGATGACAATTTATTTATTAAGATAAATATATAATTAATGGTATTAAGATGTAATCTCCCGTTTATAAATACAAAAGGCCCTTTACTGGACTGTTTTTATTTCACTAAATAAATAAACATATATATATGACATATGCCACTAATTAAGTAAGTGATTTCGACATGCTGATCGAACCTTGAGCTTAAGCTTAGGATAGGTGATGTTAGTCTGTTTCCAAAGATAGCGAGGTAAGTTTAATGAAATATCAATTAAGATATTGGTTTTCTTAGTATAGTATAGTCTTATACCTTAACTACAGAAATACTCAAACGTTTGATTTGTATGTTCCAGTAGCTCTAAAAACAATTTATAATATTTGCAATTAGTCAAAATCTGCGCCGTACATATCTTTTGAGTTCCTAAAACTAAAGCCGTTTGATTATCCGATGCAATCAACCTTTTATACATTTAAACTATGTAACGAATATTATTGGTTGATACAGGGAAAACCTGAATTTAGTAAACAACAAATTCTTTAGGTTCTTGAAATTTTCATAGCTATTATGCTTAGCTTAAGCTTAGAAATTATTTATTCTTCTTTAGAACAATACCGAAATACGACTTAAAAGTTCGAAGTAACCTGAAGAATAAAAGTTAGAATATATTGTTATTTGATCCCAATTTCCTAATATTAAAGAATAAACTCAACATATTTTTATAATTCGTTTTCTTATCTTTTACAACTTAATTAATATAAAACATAGAACGACAAGCACAAGAATATGGGAAACCAAACTAACCAGATAGAACGGGGTGGTGTACAGAGAAATGAAGCACAGCCTTTAATAGATAAAAGTAAACAGAGTTGTCTGTCAGACCTTGATGTTCCTACCAACAAAATATTCGTCCAGGAGATTAAACTCCTGCTATCAACCTCATTCCCGATCATATTGGCCTTTATCATGCAAGCTGTTATGCCATTAGTGTCGGTATCCTCGTTAGGCGGTTTAGGACCTAAACCGTTAGGAGCGGCCGCATTATCCAACATGTTTGCAGCTATTACCGGATGGTCAATCGCTATTGGTATGTCCACCGCTTTAGATACTTTATGTTCCCAATCCTATACTGGGTCCGAAGATAAGCGCATATTGGGATTACACTTACAACGTGGTATCTTAATCAACTTGGTACTGTTTATCCCTATTGGTATCGTATGGAGCAAAGCTGAAACCCTGATGCTCTTTTTGGGCCAGGATCCCGAACTTGCTAAATACTGTGGTATCTATTTAAGAACTTTGATTATCGGAGCTCCTGCTTTCCTCTCCTTCGAATGTTTGAAGAAGTACTTACAAGCACAGCGTAAATTTTATTTAAAATTTTATAAACTAACCGGTGTTTTATTGTAGGTATTATGAGAGCTCAGACTTGGGTTATGATAATAGTAGTTCCACTAAACTTAACACTTAATTTCTTCTTGGTACGACACCAACCAACTTCACTTGGGTTTGTAGGTGCTCCTTTAACTGTCGCCATCACCCATTGGACAACTTTGATATTAGGTATTTTGTACACCATCTATGTCGAAGGTTCTAGTTGTTGGGGTGGTTGGAGCTTGGAAAGTTTAACCGGGTGGTATGTCTATATACAACTAGGTAAACTCAGTATATTTTTTTACTTTTTCTAACCTTCAATACTTTCAGGTATCCCCGGTATATTGATGATATGTTCCGAATGGTGGGCTTTCGAGATAATGTCTTTATCGGCCTCCTACCTCGGTACTAACGAGTTAGCTTCACAGTCCATCATTATGTCCATGACTAATGCCACCTTCTCGGTTCCTTTCGGACTCTCGATCGCTACTTGTAACAGAATCGGTAATTTGTTGGGTGACAGCAACGCCCGAAGAGCTAAATACTGCTCTCGAGCAGCTATCCTATTAGCTCTAGCCATACCATCCTTCAACTCTGCAGTACTTTACTTCTTCGGCTACCAGTTGGGCCAGTTCTTCACTGATGAAAAGGGTGTTTTGGAGAATGTACTGATCCTGTGCCCTATCGCTGCACTCTACCAGGTACTTTCAATATATAAGATTTATATTAATTCCTTCTTAGCTGTTCGATAGTGTAGGCACAGTAAGTGGTGGTCTTCTACGTGGTCAAGGCAGACAGAAATTGGGAGCTACTGTCAATTTTATAGCCTTTTACGTACTAGCTATACCTATTGGTCTTTATATGACTTTCAAACTTAACTTTGGTATCGTTGGCTTGTGGTTAGGTACTTGCCTCGCTCTATTCATGACCTCCTCCTTCCTTGCTACTGTTGTGTTAAAGACCGACTGGCCACTTCAAGTTCGAAACTGCTATCAACGTCTGTCTTCGGTCTAAATTACCGACTATTTATTTTAGCTAGGTTTAAAAGTTTGAATTTTGTGTTATCCCAAGTTCTCTATAAATTATATGTATACTTACCGATTAAAAATCTGCTTAGAATAAGCTTTGAGGTCTTAATAAAGAGTTTAGAATACTTTTTTTGTTTAGAATTTTAGAGTTGTTAATGTTAGTTTATAACTTTTTCTAATTATTAATATTTTTACATTAGAAGACCAAATATTGGAATGATAATGTTTCAGACTTTATATAAAGATAACTAATATATTAGATTATTAAATTGGTTTATTATAGACAGCTTTATTATAACATAGTTTTACCTAGTTTATACTTTAATTTATACTTAAGTTTTTAAACTAACTATTCTACATGATTTAATCTCTAAAATAAATTTAGTACTATTTAACAATAGATGTATTTATTACTTAGTAAATATCTAACTATAAAACTAGTTGGTTTTTTTTTAAATTATAAACTTTTATTTATTACTTAGTAAATATCTAACTATAAAACTAGTTGGTTTTTTTTTAAATTATAAACTTTTATTTATTACTTAGTAAATATCTAACTATAAAACTAGTTGGTTTTTTTTTAAATTATAAACTTTTATTTATTACTTAGTAAATATCTAACTATAAAACTAGTTGGTTTTTTTTTAAATTATAAACTTTTATTTATTAAAAATTATTTTGAAAAAACACATTTTAAATAAATAAATTATTTTAGAAAATTTTACTTTTTAATTAAATTTTTTTTATAAATTTTAGTTTTTAAAAAAGTATATATTTAAAAAAATAAATTATTATTATTATTATTTAGAATTTTGTTATTTATTTATTTTTAATATAAAATCTAAAAACTTTCCCTTATAATATAAATATAAAACTAGTTATATAACTAATAACTTTATTTGTTTTTATATTTATTTTATATTATATATATTATTTTTAAAATACTAATATATTTCTTAGTATGTTTATAATTAAATTAATTATCAATATAACTAATATTTTTAGATAATTTTTATTTTACTACTATATTTTAACTAAATTAAATTAAAAGGCTATTTTATATACTTTAATTATTTTTTATAATTTAGTAATTTATACTATAAAATTTGCAGTTGTTATTTTTAAGTTTTAGTATATTTATTTAAATAAACAGTTTTAGTATATACTTTTTATAACTATTATAACTACTTTTAAAATTTTATTAATTACTATTTTATGACAAATCTTTAAAATAAAGCTTTATTATACTATATTTAAACTATAGTAAATTTTTAATTTTTAACAAACTAACTTAAGCTTAAATTATTTATGTTTTACTATTATACAAAAAATTAATAACTGCTTATATATAACTAATCTATTTGACTAATTAAAATACTACAAAATTTAACTAATAAGCTATTTAAAAGCTAAACTACTGCTAAAAATACATATTTTTTAACAATATTTTAAATATTAAAATCTTTAATTAATAGTAAAGCTATTATACTAAGTTAAATAATATCTTAAAGTAATTACATTACTTATAAAGCTTTTTAAATAAGATCTTTTCTATCTTTCTATTAATATATATATATATATTTTACTATTTCTTTAAATTTATAGCAATATAGATTAATATATAATATATCTATTAAACTTTAACTTTAAAAATAAATTTAAAGTTACTTATTATAAAAGTATCTCAAAAACTAACTATACATTTATAAGTATAAACAAGCAGTCTAAATTTTAATAGTACATTTTATATATTATATATAAACTAAAATCAAATTTAAGAAGCAGCAGTATTAGATATAATTGAATAAAAAAAATTAGCAAAAACTAACAAACTGCTATTTTACCAAAAATTGTATTACAAATAAACTGAGGTTTAATATTTAAATTGTATTACTTCATAATTCTTTATAAAAACATATTTATTAAAGAGTTTATTCAGTGCTAGGCTTAACTCTTCTATTAGTTCTAGGTCTCCTAGATTGACCAGATGGAGTAGTAGGAGGCTCCGGTTTCATAAAAGTAAAAGGATCTTCCAAAACCTGTCTTTCATCTTCATCATTCTTAGTTGAATTAACAGGAACACGCTGCTTCAAAAATTCTTCATCAAGATCATTTGCATCATCCACTTCAACCTAGTGAATGATAAGTGAACAGTTAATTTTAAATAAGCAGTCAAACAAAAATTACTTTTATAATATCTAAATTTAAAGTTTTAAGGTGGTAGAGGAAAGGTTGGACTAATGATGAGTAGATCATCTTTTCTCTAACTTTCGAGTTGGTAGGGCAGACATATAACAAAACTATTTTAAAAAAGAACAAGTTAAAACACGTGCTATTAGATGAAAATCACATTTCAATTCAGGTTCATCTACAAACTTGTAAAATGCAAAGCGTGGAGTATCGGTAGGGAAATAGTAACTAAGTTGATCAACTGGAACCGCTGGGGGTGCATCTAAAGAAGCATGCAAAACTTGATCGTTACCTTCTAAATGCTTATAATAAAGTTTAGAAAAACTATAATAGGAAAAACTTTATACCAATAAAACCAAGTTTACTCCATTATTTTGAAACCTTAATAAAGCTTCGTCGAAGGTATCATCAAAGTTTAATTTCAAGCCTTTAGAATCGCTTGAAACCTCAGAAGGTAAGGCTCTTCGATCCGTTACCTAAATTTATTAGCAAATATAATGGAAACAGTAATATTTTACCAAATTAATACTCTCATTATCTACCTTTTCAAAACTTTCTTCATCTTTATCCTGGCTTGTAATATAATCAAAGTTTTCAAAAGTTAAATCATTCTAAATATCATTTTGAAAATAAAATTAAATTAAATTTAAATTTAACTTTAAACTTTACCAGTTGTGTTATATGAACTGAATTACTAAAGTTCGATTGTCCCAAACCTAACATTACAGCTGTTTTACTGCCTGCAAGTAGCATACGTTCTTTGACCTATTTTGCAGGCAAAATTAAGAGATGTTCATCTTATTAAGATTATAATACCTTTGTTGAATCAGGAATAAAAGTAAAGAAGACGTATTTGGCTTTTGTTTTGACTTCAATTTTATAAAAAAAGTAACCAGCCCCTTCTTTTCCAGCTTCAGCTAATAAATCAAAATCTATAGTTATGTTTTATTAACAAAAAGAAACTTTTTATGAAAATACCTTCTTTCCAACTTTTATCAGTGGTAGATGAATATACTTTGTTTACTTCAAATTTACCAGTATCTAAATTCGGTTTTGAAGAGATTAATCTTGTGCTATCTTCATTAAGCCCATCAAGTAACTTTTGTTTTAAATCTTCTGATACTAATAAATCATCAATGAGAAATTAGCACTTTTTATAAACTGTTTTGCTATTTACCTTCGAATCCTGTTGTTGTGACCATTTTGAGACTAAACTTTGTTAAAACAAAGAAAATATCCTGATGGTTGTTTGGTTTTCTTTATATACTCGGAAAAATCAGTGTATTTTTAATTTTAGACGTCAGTATACGCCATATTCTATTCTAAATCTTTTACCGAAATAATCGTTTTTAGATCCATTCAAAAATAAACTTAATCAATTTCCAACAAAATTTCATTACGAACCATAAAATCTTTAGAGTTTTAAGCCATAGATCATAAATAGTTTTATATACCAACTAAACCAATAATGTAATGTTTATTTTACGTTTATTTATTCAATTTTATTAGACATTAGTTTTATTTTTACTATACGCATCCATTAAATTTTAATTAGGTGAAAATTAAAGCTATAAATGCGAACCTAATTTCGAATTTATATTTAACTTTAAAGTTTGACTTAAATTTAATCCTTCCTATGTACCAACTTTAAATAAAAGGTTCTAATTAAATTTAAAAATGAATAATCCATTATATAAATATAAGCAGGTGTTGAATTAAGTAGAACTATCACAGATGAGTTTCAGTTCAAACTACATTATTAGATGAAAAAAGAAGAGCTTATATTATATTTAAAGATATTTACTATTTAAAGTTATTAATAGAGCAGCTCCAAGATTAGATTTGCAAGCAAGAGGAAACAAACAATACAATATACTATTTTTAAAGTTTATCCATGTTTTTCTAAATTTTTTTAGAGTGTAAAACTGGTATTAAAAAGATATATATTTTAAATATTTTTAAATTTGTTTATATTATTTTTTAACTAATAACTAATATAACAGCCAGATTCAACCTCTAACTATCCTTCTTGCTCCTATTATAACTTTTCAACTTCTTATAGTAACTTGATGCTAAGTATAGAATTTATAGTTATAAGTTGGTTATTTTAATATAATATTAAAAAATAAATATAATTTAAAAACTATTGAGTTTTTATATATTAATATATATTATACTAATAGTTTAATATTTCTTAGAAAACTTATTATTTTTAGCTAAATAAAATTATACTAATAATAATTTTATTAAATTTAAGCTCTTATTTCTTTTTTAACCAAGCTATTAAATAATTCTACTAAAGCTTTTTAAAATATTTTTGAATAGCTTAGCTATCTATTTATTTAGACTTTAAATTTAAATTAAATAATTTTATTTAGCTAAATAATATTTACTTAACTTTTAAACCTATAAACTTAGATTTTTAATATTTTTATTTTTAATATTTTTTTAAGAAAAATAAATATAAAACTTCTTATTAATAGTTTAAATAAACTATAAAAAGACAAATTTTCTTAAAATTAATTATATTAAAAACATTAAAAGTATAATAAATTTTCTTTAAAAAAATTTTAAAACTATAAAAAATAAACTAATATTATTTATAATATTTCAAAACAGTATAACTTAAATATTATTAGTTAAACTATATATATTATTATAAATTATTTTTTATTTAAATAAGCTTTTTTAAATAATTTATAATATATTTTTTAAGTAATTATCTATTTATTTATTAGATAGCTATTTTAATTTTAGTTTATAACTTATTTTTAAGTTTAAACTAGTTTAAAATTATAAAATATATAATAACTTTATTTTAATTAAAATTTAGTAAGCTTAATAAATACTTTAAATTATAATATTTTTAGCTAAAATAAAACTAACTACTATTTTAAATATTTAAATTTTTAAATTTATTAATAATATAATTATATATAATAGCAATTATATAATTAAAAATATAATATTTTTTTATATTAGTATTAATATATTACTAGTTTTAATTATTTTTTTAAATTTTAAAAAAATATTTAATAAATTAATATGTATTTAAAATAATATTTAGCTTAGTAAACTACATTTTTTTAATCTTATTATTAATAATAGTATTTAAATACTAAAGTATTTTCTTATATTTTTATTTTAAAACTACTTTTTTAATTAATATTTTTAGTATAAATAAGTTTAAAAAATATATAATTTTTAAATTTATATATAAAATATACTTTTATAAATAAGCAATTAGCTACTTTTAAAAATAGTTAATTTTTATATAAAAAGCTTAATTAAATTTTAACTAAATAAATAAATATTATTCATTTAGTATTATATATATAAATTTATATTAAAATATTTTCTTAATAAAGTAGTTAAAGCTTAAAGCTACAAAATTAGAAATTAAAATATTTTTTATAGCTGTTTGTAAGTTTTTTTAAGTTATTTTTACTAGTATTTTGCCAAATATACTCAATATAATTTTATAAATTATTTATATTTTCCAGTAGAATATAATTTTAGTAAACTTTTTTTTAATGTTGTTTAGGTATTTTTAATTAAATTAAGATTTAAATTATATATAGATCAGTTAAGAATTTTAATGCTAGTATTTTTAATATAATTATTAGTTATTATAATAGTATAAAAAATAGTAAAGTTATATATTAAAATAGCTTAATAGTTTTTAAAAAACTTAAAGTAAAACTATTTAAGTAAATCTATATAAAAATTGGCATTAAAATTATCTTTAATATATATTAAATATTTTTAAACATTAACTTTAAAGCTACTAAATTAGTATAAATTAAAATTTGCTATATACTTGGATTTATAATTTTAATTAAGCTAATATGTATAATCCTTATTTCTAATATTATACTTAATAAATTTATATTTATTAGTTTAAATTATACTATTTAGATAGTTAAAATATTTAAAAAGTATACTTTTAATCTATACTAATTGCTTTTTCTAAACTATTTTAATTATATACTATTTTACAAAACCTAAAAACAATTTAATTCTATTTATACTTAAAACTTTATAAAGAGATAAAAGTATAACTTTATATGTTATATACTTTTGGAAATAGCTTTAAATACACTTACAGATATTAGCAAGCGCTCGCTAACCAAAATTTTTTAATAATTTTTAATAATTTTATAAATACAAAGTAAAAATTTTTAATTTTATTTAAT